>CM041114.1:8129397-8131897 GCA_023079485.1 Archilochus colubris
ACACAGACACACACACACACAGACACACAGACACACACAGACACAGACACACACACACACACACACAGACACACACACAGACAGACACACGCAGACACACACACAGACACACACACACACACAGACACACACACAGACACACACACACACACAGACACACACACACACTCACACTCACACACACACACAGATACACACACACACACAGACACACACAGTCACACACACACAGACACACACAGACACACACAGACACACACAGACACAAAGACACACACACAGAGACACAGACACACACAGACACAGACACACACAGACACAAACACACACACCTAGACACACACACACACACAGACACACACACACAGAACACACACACAGAAACACACAGAACACACACACAGACACACCCACACACAGACACACAGAGACACACACACACAGACACACACACACACACAGACACACACACACACACTCACACACAGACACACACACACACATGGACACACAGACACACACAGACACACACACACACTCACACACACACACACTCACACACACACACAGACACACACACACACACAGACACACACACACACACTCACACACACACACACACATACAGACACACACACACACAGACACACACACACAGACACACACTCACACACACACACACACATACAGACACACACACACACAGACACACACACACAGACACAGACACACACAGACACACACACAGACACACACACACTCACACTCACACACACACACACACACAGACACACACACACACACTCAGACACAGACACAGAGACACAGACACACAGACACACAGACACACACAGACACACACACACACAGACACACACACACTGACACACACACACACAGAAACACACACACAGACACACACAGACAAACAGACACACAGACACACAGACACACAGACACACACAGACACAGACACACACAGACACAGACACAGAGACACACACACAGACACACACACACAGACACACACACTTACACACACACACAGACACACACAGACACACACACACACAGACACACACACACACAGACACACACACAGACACACACACACACAGAAACACACACACACAGACACACACACACACAGACACACACACAGACACACACACACACAGAAACACACACACAGACACACACAGACACACACACACAGACACCCACACAGACAGACACACGCAGACACACACACAGACACACACACACACAGACACACACACAGACACACACACACACACAGACACACACACACTCACACTCACACACACACACAGATACACACACACACAGACACACACAGTCAAACACACACAGACACACACAGACACACACAGACACACACAGACACAAAGACACACACACACAGACACAGACACACACAGACACAGACACACACAGACACAAACACACACACCTAGACACACACACACACAGACACACACACACACAGAAACACACACACAGACACACACACACAGACACACACACACACAGACACACACACACAAAGACACACACACACACACAGACACACACACACACAGACACACACACACACACTCACACACAGACACACACACACACATAGACACACACAGACACACACAGACACACACACACACTCACACACACACACACTCACACACACACACAGACACACACAGACACACACACACACACACTCAGACACAGACACAGAGACACAGACACACAGACACACACACACACACACACACTCAGACACAGACACAGAGACACACACACACAGACACACACACACTGACACACACACACACAGAAACACACACACAGACACACACAGACAAACAGACACACAGACACACAGACACACAGACACAGACACACAGACACACACACAGACACACACACACAGACACACAAACACACACACACACACAGAGACACACACACACACTCACACACAGACACACACTCACACATAGACACACACAGAAACACACACACTCACACACAGACACACACACACACTCACACACACACACACACACACACACACACACACAGACACCCACACAGACACACACACACAGACACACACACACACAAACACACAGACACACACACAGACACACACACACACAAACACACACACACTAACACACACTCACACAGACACAGACACACACAGACACAGACACACACACACACACAGACACACACACACACACACACACACACTAACACACACTCACACAGACACAGACACACACTCACACAGACACACACACACAGAGACACACACACACACAGACACACACACACACACACAGACACACACACACACACAGACACACACACAGACACACACAGACACACACACAGACACAGACACAGACACAGACACACACACACAAAGACACACACACACAGACACACACAGACACACACACACACAGAC
>CM041114.1:8189397-8214397 GCA_023079485.1 Archilochus colubris
TATGTGTAAGGGTTGAGAATTCTCCCTAAAAATATATGTAAATTGTGTGATGTTTAATTCCCCTTAAAGATGTATATGTAAAAAGATGTAAATATGTAAATGTCTATGTAAATGTCTGTGTACTATGTAAATGTCTGTGTAAAAAAAAAAAAAGGGGGGAAATGTAGTGAGACAGGACCAGGTGCCCTGAGTTATTGATGAGTGGGTGTGGGTTCACCTGTGTCTGGCCTCCCTCCTGAGCATGTGCAGGAGCAGGGGGCCAATAAGAGAGCAGCTGACACCCATGGAGGGAGCTCTCACTCTTCGGTGAGGATGGAGAAGCCCACAGCTCGAGGAGCCCCAGGAGCAGGCAAGAAGGGGTAGATCCCGGAGCCCCAGGAACAGCCCTAGGACATCGTCCAGGAATAGGCTAAACCCCGAGGCCTCAGGATCAGCCCTAGGAGCAAGAATGGCTCCTCCCGCTACAGGGGCCTTTCCATTCTAATAGAATTTTGTTAGCTGATGTGGCCTCAGTTCCGGTTAGAGTGGACTCTGCGTCCCAGATGCGAGGGATCTTGTCCCTGTTCCCTCCAGCTAATATCCAAAGTTTCTTATGCTCTTGTTCTATATTTCCTAATTTGACAACGGTTCTTATGGTCTCATCCGTAGATTGTGCCATCTATGTGGCACAACTCCTAATCTGCATGCTGGGAATCAGTTTTGATAGCCTAATTAAAGCTATACCTCCATTCGTGGTGCTTGAATAGAGGAAGGAGTCACATGTGGTAGGTGCCAAATGTAACCAATTTTTACCAGCAGTTCTGCTCTGTAAATGGATTGATTTGAGGGTTGTAATTTTGACATTTGCATGGTCAGCACTAGACAGGAGTCTGGGGATGGCGTATATTTTTAATATGTCGAGTTTTTGAAATGGTTTTAGGGGGGCTCTGCCAATTTGATTGAACCATCTTTTAACTTTTGTCATTAATTCTGGTTTCCTAATTCCACTCCAGGGGTCAATTTGGAGTCCTAGGTATTTTTCAGAATTTCCAGGTTCAATCATATTAAGGGGAGTGCCATTGACAGTCCAAGGTAAACAGTCATTAATTATATAGGAATCTTTGGCGGGTTCAATATAAAATCCGTGGCATTTTTCTCCCAGTGTTTTAAGACTAGTAAGGGCACAAAAGGCCTCTATGATTGCTGTACTATTTGTCATGCCTTCCCAAGAGTCACTGAGTAGTCCTAAATCATCTGCAAATGCCATTGCAGTAAGAGTTTTACAGTGAATATGAAAACCATTTCCAGTCATTTCTAATTTTCCAGGTGTGTTGTTCAAATTGAGGCCGCCTGTTGTTATCAAGCAAGATGGGAGAAGTGGTGGTGCTGGCTTCCCATTCCCCCTCGAGGATGGCATCACCAACAAAACCAGTCCATCTTCCGGGTCGAGGTTTATCGGCACCTTTAATGCCTTGTTTGTTCTGCCGTGTTTGCAGCGGGGTTAAAACGTTCTCCTCATCATCAGAGAGGGTGGATGGATCCCGGTATTTGTGAAAAGACGACCGTTGTTGTATGTCTTTAACCCTCTTTTCCAAGGACTTCATCTCCTAATTTGTGTGTTCAGTTATTTGATCAAGGAGGGTTTTTATTTTGTCCTCCAGGCCGGCAGGTGCAGCTGGTGGGGCTGGGCTGGCCGCTTCTTTCCCCTTTTCCTTCTCTGAACCGGGAGGTAGCAGTAGGGGCAGTTTCAGGTAACAACTGGGACAGCCCATCTCGGGGGCGTAGGCTGTCGGTACTTTTGCATTCTCCTGTACTTCGTTTTTGGTGCTCGAAGTGGACACTTCTTCCTCTTCCTCCAGCCCGATGTCTGACAGAAAGTCAGCTATGGAGAGGTGCGCCTTTCCCGACATGCCTTGAATGGCGAGGCCTTCGTCCCCTAATCCCAAGAATGCCTTCCAAGTCCTACCCTACTCGGGAGGAGGAGTAGGTAGCGGAGGTGCTGTGGGGACAACATTAGGCTCTGCTTCTGGCGGGGGTGCCGTGGGAACAACATTGGCTTTTGGCGTAGGCAACGGTGGTAGCAGCAGCTTTTACTTCGGCTTTTATTTCTGTTAACGCATTAGTTATTGTCCTCCGTGTATCTTCCAAGTACTAAATTTCATGCTTATTTTTCTCTTGAGTGTGCAGGTCCCATATCAAGTCGCCGACCTCACGCAACCGATGCAGACGGGGTGGAGGAGAGTTCTTGCTCTTTCGTCCATGTCATTGGCTTCTCTGGAAGCTACTCATCGACAGGGATGCTTAATGACAGTCCCAGTTTTCCTTTTGATGAGTCAGCGATAGAGAGAAGGAAGTGATCATTCTTATCCGACTCGGGCTCCCCGGCTCCTTTTTCATAAAACAAGACACTGCAAGGCCATTTAGGCACCAGCTGGGCACCAAAGGATGTGAACATCCGCACAGAAAGAACATAAAGATGTCACCAGCAACGGATAAGAAGAAAGTTCTGGCTGGGGTCTGGTATCGCCTTGTAACAATAGAATGAAGTCAGCAAGAGTTGAGAACGGAACGATGTTGTCACCTCCCCTTTTACTGTATAAATACCCCAACCCTTCCCATTAACCCTGTGAACTCTTTGTCCAGCTCCAGCTGGGAGTTCCCGGATCCGAAAATAAATACCTTTGCTCTTTAAAGGCTCAAAACTCTGTCTCTAAACAGTTTTGCTTGGCCTTTTTCGGTTTATTTTTTGGCGCCCCCAGACTGACGGATTGGAGTCCAGTCTAGCGCTGACTTCGTCCCTCTCGGGGGTTCAGGTCCCCAGGAGAACTGAAGTTCATTCACAGCACTGGGAAGCTGCACTCTCTGTGTTGTATCGTGTTGATAAAGGGTTTCTGGTGATGCTTTGTGTCATATGATCATATGATGATTGTGTTATTCTGTTGTATTGCTTGTAAGGAATCTAAGAGTTAGAGTAGTTCCGCATGCCTATCGAAGAAGTTTTATAGCTTTATCTTCGGGGGGTTTGCGGGGAGTCTTTTGCCGCAACACCGGCAGGTATTCGTGGTTTATGGCGGCATCTTGTGACCGTAGGCGGTAAAGCAACGTGTAAGGTTTTGTGCAAAATTTTACCTGTGCGAAGTTCTGACTGAAAGGGCGAGTGTGTGCGTGAAAGTGAGTGATTGAGACGCAATTTAATTGCGAAGCGAGAGCGGAGTCCCGATTTGCGTTTCCGTGTCCACCGGCTAGGGAGCCGGCCAGAGACGGACGAAGCGATTGGTGTGAATCTGGATTGTGAAAACAAAATAATAAGTGTGCTTGTATGCTAGAATAAGTTGAGTAAGGTATTGAAATTGTAAGTTGCTGAAATCTGAATTAGACCTTGGTACCCCCACAGTTGTAATCTCTCGACTAGGCATTTTAAAACATTGGAAAGAACTTGGTGGAATTCCGGGAGGAAATATAAGGAAAAAGGCACTTGTGAAATATTGCCAAGATTGGTGGCCTCTGTATAAATTAGGGGATGGAGAAAAATGGCCACCACACGAAAGCTTAAATTATAATACCATCCTACAAGTTATGCTGTTTCTCCGTTGAATAGAAAAGTGGGATGAAGTGATATGTGCAGATATGTTTTTCACCTTAAGGTAGAAGCCAAATGGCAAAAGGATTGTGGAACAAATGTATCACCCCAAGATCCCTTTGTTTTAGCCCTAGAACGGGATCAGAAAAACAGCGAAGTTAAGGAACACTCTTGTGATGCTTGTAGTATAGGGAAACGATGCCTTAAGTTGCAAAAAAATAGTGAAGCGGAAAGTACCATTAGACTCCAAGAATATCAGCCTCTTGTGCCAGGATGTGGAGTATCGCTGCCAACGTCACAACAGGAAAGCAGCAGTAGCTCCGCAGAACTGGGAAGCGAGAAAAGAGAGGTATTGAAAAGTGTTCCGCAAAAGCAGGTGGGGGGAGACAAAGACCAAGAGAAAGCCCCGTAGGTGACAGGGAAAAAGGTGAAGAGAGAGAACAGAGCAGACACCGAAAACCGGGGAGATGATCCTGGAGAATCGACTTGCCAGTCATATTACACAAGGGCAACAGAGCGAAAGGAAAAGGAAAGGGAGGCAGAAATGGCAAAGAGAGGAGAAGATACAGCAAAACTGGAAATAAATAGAGAAAGCGAGATTAGAAGCAGAGAAAGCAAAGGTAGAAGCCAAAGCCGAAGCAGAGAGAGCAAGGCTAGAAGCACAGAAAGCAAGACTGGAGGCAGAAAAAGCAGGTGCAGAAATGTCAGAAATAAAGACAAAGGAGCAGACCGGAGAGGATGAAGTAAAGGGAGGAAAAAAAAAATCCCAGAGAACGAGGAAAAAGAGGTCCCAGAGAAATATACAATAGCCCATCTTCGACAAGTAATGCCCAAATTAGGAGAACAAGCACTGATAAAGGCACCATTTACCACAAGAGGTCTTAACAATTGGAGAGAGGAAGTGAAAAATTTGAGGAGAGGTAAATGAAGAACAATTCATAACTGCCCTAACTATCAGTTGTGATAGACCAGAATCTGATAATCATAACATCAACCGAATCACAAACGGAACATATCCGTCTGTGTGGGCAACTGATATATCTGGAAAATCGAAACGGAGTGCCCCCATCGTTATTCAATTAATACCAGGGGCTAAACAGAAAACAATTCCCCCTGAGGCTAGAAGATAGGAAGGGAATCGAGCCATTGATCGAGAGGTTTTAAGAATCAGGGCTATTGATAGAATGTGAATCAGATTGCAGTACACCAGTATTACCAGTCAAGAAACCAAATGGGACTTACAGACTGGGACAAGATTTAAGGGCTGCAAATGATATTACTAAGACTCTACATCCAGTGGTAGCTAACCCTTATACGCTCTTGACCAAACTAAAAGATCTGGTTAGTTTTGAAAGATGCATTTTTCTGCCTTACCTTAGCCCCAGAAAGCCAAAAGATTTTTGCCTTCCAATGGGAGGTCAAGTCACATCCTAATCTGAACGCTGTTTGAAAAATAATTCAAGCACCGAAACAAAGGTATACCAGGGAGTAATTGATAGAGGAAAATTTCCAGGGAAAGTGTGGCAAATTGATTTCTCTGAACTTCCAAAGAAAGGGTGGTATATGTACCTCTTGGTTTTGACTGATACATATTCTGGCTGGCCTGAAGCGTTCCCATGCAGAAAATACAAAGAAGAAGAAGTAACTAAAGTTACCGGTTTTCGGTGTCTGCTCTGTTCTCTCTCTTCACCTTTTTCCCTGTCTCCTATGGGGCTTTCTCTTGGTCTTTGTCTCCCCCCACCTGCTTTTGCGGAACACTTTTCAATACCTCTCTTTTCTCGCTTCCCAGTTCTGCGGAGCTACTGCTGCTTTCCTGTTGTGACGTTGGCAGCGATACTCCACATCCTGGCACAAGAGGCTGATATTCTTGGAGTCTAATGGTACTTTCCGCTTCACTATTTTTTTGCAACTTAAGGCATCGTTTCCCTATACTACAAGCATCACAAGAGTGTTCCTTAACTTCGCTGTTTTTCTGATCCCGTTCTAGGGCTAAAACAAAGGGATCTTGGGGTGATACATTTGTTCCACAATCCTTTTGCCATTTGGCTTCTACCTTAAGGTGAAAAACATATCTGCACATATCACTTCATCCCACTTTTCTATTCAACGGAGAAACAGCATAACTTGTAGGATGGTATTATAATTTAAGCTTTCGTGTGGTGGCCATTTTTCTCCATCCCCTAATTTATACAGAGGCCACCAATCTTGGCAATATTTCACAAGTGCCTTTTTCCTTATATTTCCTCCCGGAATTCCACCAAGTTCTTTCCAATGTTTTAAAATGCCTAGTCGAGAGATTACAACTGTGGGGGTACCAAGGTCTATTCAGATTTCAGCAACTTACAATTTCAACACCTTACTCAACTTATTATAGCATACAAGCACACTTATTATTTTGTTTTCACAATCCAGATTCACACTAATCGCTTCGTCCGTCTCTGGCCGGTCCCCTCGCAGGTGACACGGAAACGCAAATCGGGACTCCGCACTCGCTTCGCAATTAAATTGCGTCTCAATCACTCATTTTCACGCACACACTCGCCCTTTCAGTCAGAACTTCGCACAGGTAAAATTTTCCACAAAACCTTACACATTGCTTTACCGCCTACGGTCTCAAAATGCCGCTATAAACCACGAATACCTGCCGGTGTTGCGGCAAAAGACTCCCCGCAAACCCCCCCCCGAAGATAAAGCTATAAAACTTCTTCGATAGGCATGCGGAACTACTCTAACTCTTAGATTCCTTACAAGCAATACAACAGAATAACACAATCATCATATGATCATATGACACAAAGCATTACCAAAACCCCTTTATCAACACGATACAACACAGAGAGTGCAGCTTTCCAGTGCTGTGAATGAACTTCAGTTCTCCTGGGGACCTGAATCCCCGAGAGGGACGAACTCAGAGCTAGACTGGACTCCAATCCGTCAGTCTGGGGCGCCGAAAATTAAAAAGGCCAAGCAAAACTGTTTAGAGACAGAGTTTTGAGCCTTTAAAGAGCAAAGGTATTTATTTTCGGATCCGGGAACCCCCGGTTGGAGCTGGACAAAGAGTTCACAGGGTTAATGGGAAGGGTTGGGGTATTTATACAGTAAAAGGGGAGGTGACGACATCGTTCCGTTATCAACTCTTGCTGACTTCATTTTATTGTTATAAGACGATACTAGACCCCAGCCAGAACTTTCTTCCTATCCGTTGCTGGTGACATCTTTATGTTCTTCTTCTGCAGATGTTCAAATCCTTTGGTGCCCAGCTGGTGCCTAAATGGCCTTGGCAGTGTCTTGTTTTAAGAAGAAAGACTTAAAGAAAAAGACACTTTTAGTTATCTCCGAGATAGAAGGAAATCCTGTTAGGATCTTGTATTGGTTACATCGTTCTAGTGGCAAGTGCCGTGTCTCAGCTGCTTTCTTCACTTCTTTCTCAGTTTAACCCCGAATTCTACCAGTTATGAATACAAAGTCATTAACATAGATTACAAGTTTTAAGTAAATTCACGCAAACAGCTTGGCCTCATCTCCTTTTTTACAAGAGTTAATCCTCTCAGGATCTTTCTTATTTTCACCCCCCCCTTTCCTTAGAACTTAGGAATTCTTTCATCATGTTCCAAGAGAAGGTTTTGATACTTTTGAATCTTGCCCACATTACTCATATCCTTTTGACTATTTCATTCAGTTTGTAGTGTAGCCAGACATTTAAGAAAGATAACGTGAGTATTATCACTATCATTACTAATAGAGAATATTTATGGCTATCTAAAAAAAAAAATTACAAACACATAAGTTTGTACTATTTGCTATCTCAGGACAATAATCAATTAAAATATTAAGTCGTAATACTCTAATACATGCATAGGCATTTCTTATATAAGCTTGTGATAAGTTCTCATTATGGAGAAAAATACTGTACACAAACTGTCTTCAGTATTTAAGGACAAATCTGCATTACCACTTACTCCTTGAGTGAGCTAAAATTGCCCAAACATTATGGCCTAAGGGTCGAATTACAACATTCTGATACACTGTTCCTAAGGTAGTGCGTTTACTATGCGTGCATCCGACCACGGCTATCCCTGAGGTCATCCAGAGTCCAAACATCAACACTAAAGCTTGCCAGTCGATAATGTTGAGCTCCTTCAGGAATGTTCATGGCAATGTTCAGGGGCCCTCTTGACTCGGGAGTAGTGGACCCATGTACGTCGCTCCTTAATTCGGACTGCAGTAAAGGTTGTGAGCAACACTTGAACGGGTCCTTCCCATTTCTCTTGCAGAGGTTTCCCTAAAAGATTCTGAACATATACCTAATCACCAGCATTAAAAGGATGCAGTTTACAATGTTTGCTTTTGTTGGTGATCCATCACTTCCGTGGCATTTTTATCAAAGTGCTTCCCCACAGCTATAACATAATCCTACACATATTGATTACCTATTTGCTCTACAGCCTCACGATTTACAGTCTGCATTGTTAAGGTCTCTCACATAAAATGTCAAACGGGCTCAGTTTTTCCTTTGAGCAGGGCTTCACCCTTAGTCTGATTAGAGCAATAGGTAAGGCTTGGTACCACTGCAAGTTAGATTCCTGGCATATGTTTGCAAGTTGTTATTTAATAAGATGCTTCATTTTTAGTTCTTGCCCACTAGCTTGAGGACAATAAGGCGTGTGCAATTGCCATTTGATTAGCAGTGCCTTACTTATTGCTCGTACAATTTTAGCACAAAAGTGCAAGTCTCTGTCCGAGGAGATGCTCCTAGGCACCCCGAACCTCGGAATTATTTCATTAAACAAGACTTTAGTTACTTCTTCTTTGTTTGTTCTGCATGGGAACGCTTCAGGCCAGCCAGAAAATGTATCAGTCAAAACCAAGAGGTACATATACCCCCCCTTTCCTTCCAAGTTCAGAGAACTCAATCTGTCACACTTCCCTTGGGAATCTTCCTGGTGTACCTTTTTTCCCGTGTTTGAATTATTTTTCAAACAGCGTTCACCTTGGGATGTGACCTGTTTCACTGCTGAGAATATTGCTTTGGCCCTGCTATTCTAACTTTTAAATGCTGAATAAAGAGGATCTAATCCCCGGTGGGTCTTGTCATGTTCTGTTTTTACAAATTGCCATACTAATTTCTCTGGCAGCATTAGTTGTCCTGTTTCTAGCTGAACCCACCCACTAGCTAACATTTTACCTTTGTTTCTTTGTATCCACTTGTGGTCTGATGCCTGGTACTCTGGTATCCAATTCTTCTGGTACCATGGCCAGTACTGAATCCTTGGCTCTACAAGCAGCTAATTTAGCTTCCGCATCTGCTGCTCTATTACCTCTTTCTGGAATAGTGTTACCTTTCAGGTGCCCCTTACAATGCATTTTGGCCATTTGGGTTGGGAGCTGAACAGCCTCCAGCAACTGTAGGACTTCTGCTGCATATTTTATGGGTCTACCCTGGGTAAACAGCAGTCTTCGCTCCTTCGAGGTTGCCCCATGGGCATGCACGATGGAGAAAGCATACTTTTCCCTTTTGCCAGCTCCCGGGCTCAGGTAAGAGCTCCAAGTTCAGCCTTCTGTGCTGATGTTCCCACAGGCAAGGGATTCGATTTCATCACCTGCTCTGTTGTAGTTACTGCGTAGCCAGCCATCCTTACTCCCTGCTTTACGAAGCTACTGCCATCCCTGAACCAGTCATCGGCCCCCCCCTTCGAGTGGCTCCTCCTTGAGATCCCTCCTATTGGAATACACAGCCTCGATGGTTTCTAGACAGTAGTGCTCAATTGGCTCTGCTGACACTCTTCCTTCTAGGAATGAAGCTCGGTTGACAACATTAGTCACTTGAATGGTTATGTCATCTGATTCTACTAAAATTGCCTGGTGCTTCAGGAACCGAGAAGGTGACAGCCAATGGCCACCTTTCTGTTCCAGTACTGCTGATACAGTGTGGGACACTAATACAGTCATTTTCTGGCCTCTTCTATGTTTGTGATTACTGCAGCCACTGCCTTCAGGCATGTGGGCCATCCTTTACTTACTTCGTCTAGTTGCTTAGAGAAGGAAGCCACAGCTCTTTTGTATGGTCCCAATTGTTGAGCTAGGACTCCCAGTGCCATTCCCTGGCGTTCATGTGAGAACAGCCTAATGCCGGGGCTTTCATTAGTTCTCTTTTCAGTCTTTTAAAGGCTGTTTCAGCCTCAGAAGTCCAGAGCAGAATATATTTAGACTCTTTCAACAAATCACAGAGGGGTTTAGCAAGTATGCCGTACTGGTATATCCACAGGCAACTGCAACCTGGCATTCCTACCAAGGCTCGCAGGTCTCTCACCGTTTCAGGCCTGGGCATCTGGCAGATGGCTTTTTTCCTCGCTGTTCCTAGGGATCGCTGTCCTCCAGAGATCTCTTATCCTAGGTAGACCTCTTTTCTTGCACCAGCTGTGATTTCTGTTGGGAGACTCGATAACCGTTTAAGCCCAAGAAATTTAACGAGATTGTCTATGCAACACATTGTTCTTCTGTTTCAGTTGCTATCAGTAAGTCTGATTCAATCTGCATTTGCAATCTGATTCACTTTCTATAAATAGGCCTAATTCTTAAAACCTCTCGATCAATGGCTTGATTCCCTTCCTACCTTCTAGCCTCAGGGGGAATTGCTTTCTGTTTACCGGTTTAGCTCCTGGTATTAATTCCCTAACTATGGGGGCACTCTGTTTTGATTTTCCAGGTATATCAGTTGCCCACACCTACGGATATGTTCCGTTTGTGATTCGGTTGATGTTATGATTATCAGATTCTGGTCTAAAACAACTGATATTTAGGGCAGTTATGAATTGTTCTTCTTTTACCTGGAGTTCAAGTTTATCAAATTTTATTACGGCCCCTAAATGCTCTCACAAGTCTCTTCCTAGCAGAGGTTTTGGAGAATTAGGTAAGTATAAGAATTGATGAATCCCCATCTGTTTCCCAATTTTCTATTTAAGAGGTTTCAAGAAGAAAGCCTTTTCTGCCTGTCGCCCCCCACAACATGTACAAATTCACCAGATTTTTGGTATTAATTCTTGATTTAAGACTGAATAGGTAGCTCCAGTGTCAATTAAAAGATATGCAGGATGTTCACGTTTTTGTAATTTCATTCTGATATCTGCACAACACTGCCCCATTACCAATCCCAGCAGTTGTTGTTTACCTACTTCTGACCCAGGATCTAAGGGGCTATACTGTCTCATTGCCACTCTGAGCCTGTCTAAAAAGTCTGTTGGTGTTTCATTCTGTCCTTGTGTTACTTGTATTGCTTTCAGTATTGCTCTTCACAAGCCCTGTGCAACTAACATTCTGTATTGCAGCTATAAATCCTATTGTTAAAACCGCTTGTGGTAAATGGTGCCTTTATCAGTGCTTGTTCTCCTAATTTGGCCATTACTTTGTCGAAGAGGGGCTATTGTATATTTCTCTGGGACCTCTTTTTCCTTGTTCTCTGGGATTTCTTTTCCTCCCTCTACTTCAACCTCTCCGGTCTGATCTTTTGTCTTGATTTCTCACATTTCTGCCTCTGTTTTTTCTGCCTCCAGTCTTGCTTTCTGTGCTTCAAGCCTTGCTCTCTTTGCTTCGGCTTCTACTTTAGCTTTCTCTGCTTCTATCTCTCTCTATTTATTTCCAGTTTTGCTGTATCTTCTCCTCTCTTTGCCATTTCTGCCTCCCTTTCCTTTTCCTTTCGCTCTGTTGCCCTTGTGTAATAAGAATGGCTAGTTCCATCTAAGGGATCATCTCCCGGTTTTCAGTGTCTACTCTTTTCTCTCTCTCTCTTCACCTTTTTCCCTGTCTCCTACGGGGCTTTCTCTTGGTCTTTGTCTCCCCCCACCGGCTTTTGCGGAACACTTTTCAATTCCTCTCTTTTCTCGCTTCCCAGTTCTGCGGAGCTACTGCTGCTTTCCTGTTGTGACGTTGGCAGCGGTACTCCACATCCTGGCACAAGAGGCTGATATTCTTGGAGGCTAAAGGTACTTTCCGCTTCACTATTTTTTTTCATCTTAAGACATGGTTTCCCTATATTACAAGCATCACAACAGCGTTCCTTAACTTCACTGTTTTTCTGATCCCGTTCTAGGGCTAAAACAAAGGGATCTTGGGGTGATACATTTGTTCCACAATCCTTTTGCCATTTGGCTTCTACCTTAAGGTGAAAAACATATCTGCACATATCACTTCATCCCACTTTTCTATTCAACGGAGAAACAGCATAAGTTGTAGGATGGTATTATAATTTAAGCTTCCGTGTGGTGGCCATTTTTCTCCATTATCTAATTTATGCAGAGGCCACCAATCTTGGCAATATTTCACAAGTGTCTTTTTTATTTATCTTTCCTGCGGGAATTCCACCAAGTTTTAAAACGCTGGTGGTTACAATGTTTTAAAAATGCGTTTTAATTGTTATATTTTAGGTGGGAATTAGGGAGGAATGGGGAAATTTGAGGTAAAATCGGTTGTAAATTGGGGTTTTGCAAAAAAAAGGGGGGTGTGGGATGAAAATGGTGATTTCTGTAGGATAAGAATCAAAGTTTTGGCGAAATTGGGCAACTTTGAGGGGAAATCGTGAATTTTGGGAAAATTGAGAGCTTTGGAATGAAAAATCAGGATTTTAGACTTGAAAAGGGGTTTTCCCTCAAAATCACCTTCTTTTCCCCTCCAAAAATCTGCGTTTCCCACATTACCTCTTTATATTCCCAAAAACCACATTATCACAACTATTTTACTTCAAATTTCCTCATTTTCCCAGCAAATTTCCACATTCCCACCTAAAATTTCACAATTTCCTCTCAAAAGGAGCAAGATGGACGTCGCCACATCCCATTGGATGTGATTAACAAAATAACAGCTATGGCCCCACCAATTACCAAAAAGGAAATTCAGTCCTTAGGAACTGTTGTTTTTTGGAGGATGCACATTCCTTTTTATAATCAGATTGTGAAACCTCTCTATGGGGTTACCCGGAAGAAGTAATGGGTAACCTTTTTAACTTTAAATGGGGCTCAGAAAAACAAGCTGCTCTTGAGAGTATTTAACAGGAGATTGTGCAGGCAATGGCCCTCGGACCAATTCGAACAGGGCCAGACATCAAAAATGTGCTTTACACTGGAGAGGAGGTGATGGTCCTACATGGTAGTGTTTCATTTTCAAGTCACACTAAAATGCTCCATGTGGGTGTCCTCTAATTAAAAAAAAAAAAAAAGAGATAGACCTTGTCCCATTCAGACACCTCCCCTGACGAGTGTGTCGTTGTGATAATCACTTCCTTCTTGTACCTTATTTGTTTTCAAAGAACCTAAAGATGGAAGCTCGGGAAATGTGGTGAACTGGTGGATCTGATGAGATCATAGCTGTGGTAAAAACTCTTCCCACACCGGGAGCAGCTTTAGGGTTGTTCACCCCTATGGAGTTGCTGATGTCTAAGCAAGTGGGAGCTTTGCCTGAAGCTCTTGGAGCAGTGGGGACACGAGTAGGGTTTCTCTCTTGTGTGGATGAGACGATGCCTGATGAGAGGAGAGCTCCTGGCAAAGCTCTTCCCACAGTCAGGACAGTTGTAGGGACCTTCACCCGTATGGATCCGTAGGTTTTGGGTGAGACCCCAGCTGGCTCTGAAGCCCTTCCCACACTTGGGGACACGTGTAGGGTTTTTCCTCAGTGTGGACATGTTTGTGATTAATCCAAGAGGTGCTCCTGTTGAAGGCTTTCCCACAGTGAGTGCAGGGATACAACTTCTCTCTTGTGTGAATGCAGCGATGCTGATAAATTGGAACTCTGGAAAAACTCCTTCCCACACCAGGAACATTTAAAGGGTTTCTCACCCGTATGGATCTACTGGTGCTGGATAACATTCCCTCTTCCGCTAAAACCTTTCCCACAGGTGTAGGACATGGTGCCCGTGTGATGGTGTCACCGTTGGACCAGATCCGAGCTGTCGCTAAACCGTCTCCAGCAGTCAGGACATCTCTGGGGTCTCTCACCCCGATGGATTTTCTGATGGTGAAGATGGGCTGAGTGGATCCTAAACCTTCTCCTGCATTCCTCGCTGATCTCAAATTTTTGTCCTGGATGGATTTAGTGATTTTTCACCAAAATTACACTTATACAGAAATCTTTCCTATCCCTAGGGTATGCAGGGAGGTTTTTGACCAGATAGAGTCACTCTATATTTAAGAAAGAAGCCACAGCGTAGTGACAAAGTAGAGGTTGGGGTGTGAGCTCAGCCAAAACCTACATCAAACATACTGTGGGTGAAACACAGCATACTGTGTTGCACCTGTGCGAGGTGCAACAGGGAGGTTACCCATAGAGGGGTAGCTACATCTTTAGGTGATACAGTGGCACCTAAAACCCGAAGGGGCCACTGCGTGGGGCAGGGGGTGCTGGGGGTTTGAGCCACTCCTGGCTTGAGCTGTGATGACTCAATTGTGTTGACACTGCAAAAAGTAACTCAGGACTCCCCCATTGCTGTCTTAAATCCTTGGGGTGATTTTGGGGTCTTATATCCCACCCAAGCACTTCGATATGAGTTTGGGTCCCCTGTCATGGTACCAAAACCCACCATGACCTATAGGATTCCTCTACTGCACCCACATGGAGGATGAGCTGCCATCCACTGGGATGAATTGGGGTCTCCTGAGATGTTTTGGGAGTCCCCAGTTGTGACTCCTGAGCCCTGGCATTATCAAATCCCCTGGCAGGATTCTGGGGTTGCCATTGTTACCCCTGGCTCCAGGGTGATTTGCGGGTCACCAGTTGTAGCCCCCAACCCATGGGATGACTTTGTGGTCTCCATTACAGTTTTGCCCACCAGGATGTATTGCACTCCCCCCCTAATTGCTTGGAGAGAGACAAAATCACAGGTCCTCCACCCTCCAGAAGAGTTGGAAGGTTGCCAGTCCCACGACCCTCACCTCAGGGTTAATTTTTGTAATATATGTTGATGAATTTCTATTCCTAACCAGTAAAATTCAGGAAAGAGTTAAACTGAGTAAGAGGTGAGTAGGGGACAAGACAAAGCAGTGGAGATGGAATTTTCCACTAACAAAGTGTGAACAAAACAAGGCCCTAACGAGGCTAACTTCTGTCTCAGAGATAATTAAAAGTGTAGGTCCTGTCCTTAAAACAAGACACTGCCAAGGCTAACAAAGGAATGTGAACATCTGCACAAGATGAACATAAAGATGTCACAAGCAGCAGATGAGGGCAAAGTTCTGGCTGGGGCTGATCTCACCTTGAGGCAATGCAGTGAAGTCAGTGAAATCAAGAAAGGTAAAAAGTTCAAGCTTGAGGAAGAGCTGTTACTTCATCCGAAGACCCCCTCGTGACCCCCAGAGATCTCCCCAAAAGGAGACTCCACATATCATGAATATTATAATGACATGATACAATCACATGAATATGTATGCAAACAAACCCTCTGCTGAATATGCCTAGAATTATAACCAATAAAAGGTGAGTCCAGAGTTTTAGGGGTCGTGCGTGGGAGTGGAGAGGAGACTCCCTTTTATACAGGAACCAAGACTCAATATTTTGTTAATGGTCTCATTAATTATTAGAATTGGAATTGCAATGAGCAAAACAGCGCTGGGTGCGTGGGGAGTCTCCACTCCACTCCTACGCAGGCTGTAAATATGATCTTTTAGTTTATATTCCACACCTTAATGCATATTCATAACTATTCTAATATATATTCATGACTGTGCTAGGAACAGGCTGGGTTATGTTTATCACTTCTTGGGAGAGCCAGGCCTTCAAAGGCCACTTTATCTCTGAGGGGCTTTTTGACCCTCATCTGGTGGTCCTTGGATGAAGTCAGCGTCTGCCTCAGTTTCCCCTTTCGTTACCCCTCGATTCCGCACACCAGCTCCTTCGCCCTTTCCTGTGCAGCACTCTGCAGTCAGCAGTAAAACCACCTGAAGTTGCAATGCTGTGTGGGGAGCAGCAAAACCAGCTGAGATTAGCACAAGGGGATGGACATTGGAGCCTTTTTTAGGGTACAGGAACTGCGGATGTCTTGTTTCCTGTTCCCTTCTGGTTGCCCAAAGAACAGTTCTAGTTGCATCTTCCTGTCCTGGTTTGGGCCAGGATAAAGGTGATTTTCTGTTTTGTGCTTTTGCTTTTAGCTAAGTTTCTTGTAAGGAGCTGCACTTGCTGAAACTAACAGCAAGTTTCTCAGACAGTGTGTGCTTCTAGGATTGATAACACTTGGTGTTTATAGTTCCAGCCAGAGACTGGTGTGCAGAGCCAAGGACACTGCTCAGCTCTGAGGAAAACATTTTACCATCCAGGAGGATACAGAGGTCCCACCTGAGCCCTCCTTTGGGGAGGAACAGACAAGATAGATGCCAGGATTGACCAAACAGAGGATTCCATCCCATATACGTCACACTCAGTATAAATTTGAGGCATCACGAGGGCCGAGCCAGATCTTTTCCGGATTTCCTGATTTCCCTTCCTCCTTTCCTTCACCCGGTATCCTGGAAGGATCCTGTCCGTTCGTCTGCCTGTGGTCCTGATCCATGCCAGCCCATATCTGTGTGTTCCTGCCTCCGGTTCCCGACTGCTGCCGACTCCAGGAGTCCAGCCTGGACTTTCCCAGGGCTGCCCTACAGCCTCGGTGGTGACGTGAGAGTTATTGGGGAGAGGGGGGAGGAATGTGGTATCCATTTTCCTGTATATTTGTATATATTTAGTAATTTTTCCTATTTATCATTACTGTTCATTAAAGTTGTGTAGTTTAGTTTCCAACCCATAAGTCTCTCTCCCTTATTCTCTCTCCTTTATCAAGGAGAGAGAGAGAGATTAATAGAGAGCGTCTGTTATTCGGTTTAATTGCCGGGCCAGTGTTAAACCATGACACTTCCACAGTGCTGAAGGCAGACACATGATTAGTACTCTCAAAACGGGGTTACAAAATACTGTGTATAAGTCTGGTTAGCAAACTCTTTATTCAAATAATTCAGCAGGAATTCACAGACACCATTTCCCCCTTTTGCTTTTTTAGACTCTTTTTCTGAATTCCTTTCACTCACCCTCTTCCTCAGACCTTGAGGATACAAGAGCGTAAGACCAGTTGCACCCATACCTGCAAGCTTCACATTGACATGGATCACTTGTCCTGTAGAGACCATTCACAGGAACACGAATCGGTATCTTCCTCTTCCTCTTCCTCTTCTTCTTCTTCTCTTTTTCTTCTTCTTCCTCTTCTTCTCCTCTTCTCCCAACTTAGGGCTTTCATCTTGCATTTTTTTTTTTTTACTGCTGATCAGGCAAACTGTATCACACAAGGTATTAAATGTGGTGTAATCAACAACCCCCACAACAAATCCCCAACACCACAGTACCAGTTCTTGCTAGCCAATCACCTCCCAGTCATTTGTTCCAAATTCCTTCCAAAACCAATTCCTTTCCAGGTCTGGACGGGAACATCTGCAGTTTCCTTCATTTCCTGGACCAGTTCATGTGCAGCTTGTCCTTCATCGTCTGTTTCCAAACAGCAATTGTTAGACTGAATCACACAGACACACACACACAGAGACACAGACACAGACACACACAGACACACGGACACAGACACACACATACACACACACTCACACACACACAGACACACACAAACACACACACTCACACAGACACACACACTCACACACAGACAGACACAGACACACACACACACTCACACACACACAAACACAAAAAGACACACTCACACACACAGACACACACACACACAGACACACACAGACACAGACACACACACACACTCACACACACATAGACACACACACACACTCACACACACAGACACACACACAGACGCACAGACACACAGACACAGACACAGACACAGACACAAACACACAGACACACTGAAGCCGAAAAGGGCCAAACAAAACTGTTTAGAGACAGAGTTTGAGTCTTTAAACAGTAAAGGTATTTATTTTCGGATCCGGGGAACCCCCAGCTTGCGCCGGACAAAGAGTTCCAAAGGGTTAAGGGAAAAGGGGTTAGGGTATTTGTACAGTAAAAGGGGAGGTTACAACAATACTACATTCTTAGTTCTTGCTGACTTCATTAGGTTGTTACAAAGCAATATTGTTACAAGACCCCAGCCATAATTTCTTCTTATCCGTTGGTGATGATATCTTTATAGTCTTCTTGTGCGGATGTTCACATCCTTTAGTGTCCAGCTGGCCTTGGCAGTACCTTGCTTTTAGAACAAGACTTGTTTTAAGAAAAGAGTTACAGAAGAAAAGACTTACACTTTAATTATTTGCTAGCTAGAAATTAATCCTGTTAGGACCTTGTATTGGTTACATTGTTCTAGTAGAAAAATGACATGTCTCAGCTGCTGTGTATGGGAAAGTGAAATGTCTCAGCTGCTTTGTATGGGAAAGTGAAATGTCTTGGCTGCTTTGTTAGCTTCTTTCCCTGAATTATTAGTAGTTATGAACACAAATTCATTAGCACATATTACAAGTCTTAATTTTTCATTAAGTAATTCACATAAACAGATTGGCCTGATCCACTCTCTTCTTCCTTCCCCCCCTTTCCTTAGAACTTACGAAATCATTCGTCAAGTTCCAAGGGAAGGTTCTCACGCCTTTGAATCATTGTCCACAGTACTCGGATCTTTTTGACTATATCATTCAATTTGTATTATAGCCACACATTGAAGAAGGATAACAGGAGAATCATCACTACCATGACTATTAGAGGGTATTTCAGGTAATGTAGTATTTGCGTAGTCGCAGGGGAGTATCCTGTAAAGATATCCCACCCGGGACGCTTCCCTACTTGTTCTATCTTTGTTAGCACCTGCTGTATACCTTTTGAATCATGTGTTACTTGCCAAAGCATGCGTTGTTTAGTTCTATTAACCTCATGTACTAATTGTTCGATGTCAGGGTGTATAAGCATTGCCTTCAAAAGATCAATATTCATGCCTATCTGCAAATGCGGTACATCATGATACAGAGTATACTTAGCTTCAATCAATTGCATAGTGGTTATTGGAGCAGAATATTCAAAGTCACAGCCTACTATTCTAGAAAAATTACACACACATAAATTGGTACCATTGGCTATCTCAGGACAATAATCAATGAAAATATGAAGGCATAGTGTTCTAATGCATGCACAGCCATTTCCCACATAGTAAACCTGTGATCGGGTGTCATTATGGGGAAACATTTCAAAAGTGCACACTCTATCCTCAGTATCTAAGCACAAATCTTCATTTTCTATGACTGTATTTTCACAAATGTATCCTAGTTGTTCTTTAGGGATACAGGCCTCTGTGCTGATTGATTGCCATTTTCTCTTGGAGTAATCAAAACTTGCCCAAACATTATGACCTATGGGCTGAACTACAACATTCTGATGCACAGTTCCTAAGGTCAGGACAGGAAAGATGATTTTCTCCTTGGCAGCACTGATGGTGAGCACATAGGCCTCGATCTGCTCACCTTGTGAGTAAGTAAAATTTACAAGTTGCCACCATGCCTGATGATTGTTCTCGAATGGGGTCGTAGAGCTATCTCTCGCTATCATTTCTTTTATCTCTTGGGGTAGTATTCCGGATGTTCCTTCCCTCAGAATTCCTGCAGCTACTGTTTGTACCCACTGCTGTGTTTGAGTGCACTGAATAGCGAGAGCTATCTCTCTGTTTGCATCACCAGTGTACTCTGCAAGCTTTAAGAGGTCTTCAGTGGTGTGATTAGCCACTAGGGTTAGTAATTTAGTTGCTAGTGACTGTGTTTCTGCTAGATTAAGTATGGATGAGCTTAAAGGCACCTTGAGTTCTCCAAGATGGGAAGTGATGGCACTTAATTTGTTTACCAGTACTTCTTGGTCTATTGTGTTCAGTACCCCTAGTCCAGTGCCAAACCATCCGGTGACATCTCGTTGCACACGCCTAGGATGTGATCTGGTAGCCAACCACGCCTTCCAGCCTTTAAGGCTCTGCTGGATATAGGGCTGGCATTCCTGTCGGAGCTGAGTAATGTTTGTTTGGATATTTACTTGAATCTTCTTCAAGGAATATGTAGGATCTAACAACAACTTTAACTCATTGGATTGCCTAACCACTTGGGGCCCCACCTGGGTCAAATTATATGTTCTGTTGCAGCTTGGAAGAGGAGTCTTTACAGTCTTTTTACTAGGTACCTTAGCATTAGGACGCTCAGTGAGTTTTATAAGAAACAGATTGGAGGCAGCCCCGTACTTGCTGGACCATAAACACGTGGCTGCGATTGGGTGTTCCAGTATTACCTTTATTTCACACTGAGCTTCATATCTTTCCTTATCTTTGTCCCCTTCCCAGGTGCAAGAGGCTGGTGCCTTCCTTCTGACCCATATCCCGGGTCCCAGGTTATGTGTTAGTGACACAGGTCTCAAAGGTTTCACGGTTAGTTTGATTAGTTCACCTTCCTGTCTTTTCACGTTATTACTCTTGCACCCTATCTGGATTTCATCACCTTCTTCCCCTGTTAAGGAATCTAATTGGCCTTTGCTTTGACTCCAGTCTTTTTGCTCATACAGCTGGTTGTTACGTAGCACATGAATGTTCAGGCCAGACTCGGGGTGTAATGCCACGCGTGGTGTACCAACCCATGGTATTGCCTTAACTATTCGTGCCCGAGCAATGTTTTGTGATAAGGTCATACTTATCCAGAGTCCAAGCATCAACACTAAAGGTTGCCAGTCCATAGTGTCGAGCTTCTTCAGGAATCTTCAGGAGTCTTCTTGGCAATGTTCAGGGGCCCTCTTGACCCGGGAGTAGTGGATCCAGGTGGGTCGCTCCTTAATTCGGACTGCAGTGAAGGTGGTGAGCAACACTTGAAAGGGTCCTTCCCATTTCTCTTGCAGAGGTTTCCCTAAAAGATTCTGAACATATACCCAATCACCAGGATTAAAAGGATGCAGTTTACAATCTGGCTGCTTAGGTTGGTGATCCATCACCACTGTGGCATTTTTATCAAAGTGTTTCCCCACAGCTTTAACATAATCATACACATATTGATTACCTATTTGATCTACAGCCTCACTATTTACAGTCTGCATAGCATAAGGTCTCCCATATAAAATTTCATATGGACTCAGTTTTTCTTTTGACCGGGGCTTCACCCTTAGTCTGATTAGAGCAATAGGTAAGGCTTGGTACCAGTGCAAGTTAGTTTCTTGGCATATTTTTGCAATTTGTTGTTTAATAAGATGATTCATCTTTTCCACTTGCCCACTAGCTTGCGGTCTATAGGGCGTGTGCAATTGCCATTTGATTTGCAGTGCCTTACTTATTGCTCGTACAATTTTAGCACAAAAGTGCGAGCCTCTGTCCGAGGAGATGCTTCTGGGCACCCCAAACCTCGGAATGATTTCATTAAACAAGACTTTTGTCACTTCCCTTTCTTTGTTTGTTCTGCATGGGAACGCTTCAGGCCACCCAGAAAATGTATCAGTCAAAACTAAGAGGTACTTATACCCCCCTTTCCTTGGGAGTTCAGAGAAATCAATCTGCCACACTTCCCCTGGGAATTTTCCTCTAGCAATTACTCCCTGGTGTACTTTTGTTCCCGTGTTTGTATTATTTTTCAAACAACGTTCACATTGGGATGTGACCTGTTTTACTGCTGTGAATAGCTTTGGCCCTGCTATTCTAACTTTTAAATACTGATAAAGAGGATCTAATCCCCAGTGGGCCTTGTCATGTTCTGTTTTTACAAATTGCCATACTGATTTCTCTGGCAGTACCAGTTGTCCTGTTTCTAGCTGACCCCATCCATTATCTAACAGTTTACCTTTGTTCCTTTGCATCCACTTATGGTCTGATTCCTGGTACTCTGGTTGGAAATTAGTGTCTAATTCTTCTGGTACCAGGGCCAATACTAAATCATTGGATCTTGTAGCAGCGAGTTTAGCTTCTGCATCTGCTGCTCTATTACCTATTTCTGGAACGGTGTTACCTTTCAGGTGCCCCTTGCAATGCATTATGGCCACTTGGGTTGGGAGCTGAACAGCCTCCAGCAACTGTAGGATTTCTGTTGCATATTTTATGGGTCTTCCCTGGGCAGTCAGCAGTCCTCTCTCCTTCCAGATCGCTCCATGGGCATGCACGACAGAGAAAGCATACTTAGAGTCCGTCCATATATTAATCCTTTTCCCTTTTGCCAGCTCGAGGGCTCGGGTAAGAGCTCTCAGTTTGGCTTTCTGTGCTGAAGTTCCCACAGGCAAGGGATTTGATTCAATTACCTGCTCTGTTGTAGTTACTGCGTAGCCAGCCATCCTTACTCCCTGTTTTACGAAGCTGCTGCCATCCGAGAACCAGTCGTTTGCCCCTTCGAGTGGCTCCTCTTTGAGATCCGGACGACTGGAATACACAGCCTCAATGGTTTCCAGACAGTCATGCTCAATTGGCTCTGCTGACACTCTTCCTTCTAGGAATGATGCTGGGTTGACAACATTAGTCACTTGAATGTTTATGTCATCTGATTCTACTAAAATTGCCTGGTACTTCAGGAACCGAGAAGGTGACAGCCAATGGCCACCTTTCTGTTCCAGTACTGCTGATACAGTGTGGGACACCAATACAGTCATTCTCTGGCCCAGAGTAAATTTTCTGGCCTCTTCTATGTTTATGATTACTGCTGCCACTGCCTTCAGGCATGTGGGCCATCCTTTACTTACTTCATCTAGTTGCTTAGAGAAGTAAGCCACAGCCCTTTTGTATGGTCCCAATTGTTGAGCTAGGACTCCCAGGGCCATTCCCTGGCGTTCATGTGAGAACAGCCAAAATGGTTTTGTTACATCGGGTAGGCCTAATGCCGGGGCTTTCATTAGTTCCTGTTTCAGTCTTTTAAAGGCTGTTTCTGCCGCAGGAGTCCAGAGCAAAATATATTTAGACTCTTTCAGCAAATCATATAGGGGTTTAGCAAGTATGCCGTACTGGTATATCCACAGACGACACCAACCTGTCACTCCCAGGAAGGCTCGCAGGTCTCTCACCGTTTCAGGCCTGGGCATCTAGCAGATGGCTTCTTTCCTCGCTGTTCCCAGAGATCGCTGTCCTCCAGAGATCTCGTATCCAAGGTAGACCACCTTTTCTTGCACCAGCTGTGCTTTCTGTTGGGAGACTCGATAACCGTTTAAACCCAAGAAATTTAACAACGAGATTGTCCACTCAACACATTGTTCTTCTGTTTCAGTTGCTATCAGTAAGTCGTCCACATATTGCAGGAGGGTGCCCTCTCCCTGTGGCCGCTCCCACTGTTCCAATTCTTTGGCCAATTGATTTCCAAATATTGTAGGACTATTTTTATAACCTTGAGGTAACACCGTCCAGGTTAGTTGTGTTTTTCTCCCTTTACCAACAAACTCCCATTCGAAAGCAAAAATCTTTTGGCTTTCTGGGGCTAAGGTAAGGCAGAAAAATCTTAGTAATATCATTTACAGCCCTTAAATCCTGTACCAGTCTGCAAGTCCCATTTAGTTTCTTGACTGGTAATATTGGTGTATTAAAATCTGATTCACAGTCTACCAATAGCTCTAATTCTAAAAATCTCTCTCCAATTATTAAGGTCGCTTGTGGTACTTTCATCCGTGCTTGTTCTCTGGGATTTCCTTTCCTCCCTCTACTTCACCGTCTCTGATCTGAGCTTTACTTCTGTCCTTTCCAATTTCTTTTTCTCCTCACTCTCCAACTCCTTTCTTTTCTCACTCTCCAACTCCTTTCTTGTCTCACTTTCCAGCTCCTTTCTTGTCTCACTTTCCAGCTCTGTGGAGCTACTGCTGCTTTCACATCCTAGCACAAGAGGCTGATATTCTTGGAGGGTAATGGTACTTTCCACATCACTGCTTTTTCCTTCAACTTAAGGCACCGTTTCCCTGCACTACAAGCATCACAACAGCGTTCCTTAACTTTGCTGTTCCTCTGATCCTGTTCTAGGGCTAAAACCAAGAGGTCTTGTGATACATTTACTCCACAATCCTTTTGCCATTCCGGCTTATCCCTTAATGTGAGAAACATGTCTGCATATATCACTTCATCCCACTTTCCTCTTTTATTGAGAAACAACATAAGTTGTTGGATGGTATTATAATTTAAACTTCCCTCCGGTGGCCACTTTTCCCCATCATTTAGTTTATACAGCGGCCACCAATCTCGACAGTATTTCACAAGTGTTTCTTTCCTTGTATTTCCCCCAGGGATTTCACCAAGTTCTTTCCAATGTTTTAAAATGCATCACAAGGGGGTTTTAGCATCAATTTCCTTACTCTGTTCAGTCCCCATTATGCCTACTGGAGAGGTTACAACTGTGGGACCCTTTCTGGATTACCAAATTCTATTCAGATTTCAGCAACTTACAATGTCAACACCTTATTCAACTTATTCTAGTAGTCATGTACATCCAGATTCACACCAATCGCTTCGTCCGTCTCTGGCCGGCCCCCTCGCGGGTGACACGGAAACGCAAATCGGGACTCCGCACTCGCTTCGCAATTAAATTGCGTCTCAGTCACTCGCACACACACGCACTTTCAGTCAGAACTCTGCACAGGTAAAATCTGACACACAACCTTCCACGTTGCTTTACCGCCTACGGTCACAAGATGTCACTATAAATCTCCCTGCAACCCCCCCACGAAGAAAAAGCTATAAAACTTCTCTTCGATAGGGACTCGTAATTACCCGAAACAGTTAATTCTCTTAAAGAGCGGCGCATCAAACACTCAAAACACCTAGCTTACTTACAAGCAAAACAACAAAATAAAATAATCCTCAATCACCATAACACAACACAGAATAAGATAATCATTAATCACCATATGATCATATGACCGACAGCATTACCAGAAACCCTTTGTGAATGAACTTCAATTCTCCTGGGGAATTGCACCCCAGAGAGGGACGAACTCAGCGCTAGACAGGACTCCAATCCGTCAGCCTGGGGGCGTCCCCCGCGTCCCTGTGAATCCTAAGAGCTCAAACCTCCTGGGGGACTCTAACCCCCTGGGGGACTCTAACCCCCTCTTTCCTAGAGGCCTCGAAACCCAAACAAATATATATAAATACCTTTTCAGTATGAGGAAGGTCTGGTGTCCATCGGCGCGTAGGAGCCAAGGGAGTAGGGGAGGCTTATCCGACAGAATTCGTCGGGGGGCCCCAGAAGCGTCCCCGGGCCCCCCTGGATCACGGCACGACGGAGTCCAGTCCTGCCGCGGTCGCCAAAAATGAAGCCGAAAAAGGCCAAACAAAACTGTTTAGAGACAGAGTTTGAGTCTTTAAACAGTAAAGGTATTTATTTTCGGATCCGGGGAACCCCCAGCTTGCGCCGGACAAAGAGTTCCAAAGGGTTAAGGGAAAAGGGGTTAGGGTATTTGTACAGTAAAAGGGGAGGTTACAACAATACTACATTCTTAGTTCTTGCTGACTTC
>CM041114.1:8225303-8307803 GCA_023079485.1 Archilochus colubris
GAATTTTTGGAGAAGAAAAAATTTGGGAGCCAAAAATTTGGGGATTTTGGGATTTTGGGGACCCCAAAAATTTTGGGATCAACAAAATTTTGGGATACAAAATGTCGGAATTCAGAAATTTTGGGAAATTTGAAATCCAAAAATTTGGAATTTCGGAATTTTGGAGAGCCCCAAAAATTTGGGATTTCGGAAAGTTTTTTTGAGCCCCAAATTTGGGATTTTTGGGGGATTTGGGGACCCCAAAAAAGAGGAGCCAAAGGTGGGGGGGGGCTCCCTGAAGTTTTGGGGTGAATTTGGGGGATTTTGGGATTTTCTGACCTCTTTGAATTCCTGGATTTGGGTCTGGTCGAACATGGAGAAAACGTTGGAGCTGCCCTCGGCGGTGCGGCGCTTGGCTTTCTTGGGAGCCTGGGTTTTGGGGGAAAATCGGGGGATTTTGGGGTTTTGGGGGATTTTGGGGATTTTGGGGGAAATTTTGGGGGAAAAAATGGGGATTTTTAGGGGGGATTCAGGGATTTTTGGGGAAAGAGATTTTTGGGGGAAAATTGGGGGGTTTTGGGGTTTTGGGGGGATTTTGGGGTTTTGGGGGGATTTTGGGGGATTTTGGGGGGATTTTGGGGGAAATTTTGGGGATTTTGGGGGAAAAATTGGGGATTTTTGGGGGATTTGGATTTTTGGGGAGTCTGGAAAGAGATTTTTGGGGGAAAATTGGGGGATTTTGGGGTTTTGGGGGATTTTGGGGTTTTGGGGGGGATTTTGGGGGAAAAATTGGGGATTTTTAGGGGGGGATTCAGGGATTTTAGGGAATCTGGAAAGAGATTTTGGGGGAAAATTGGGGGGTTTTGGGGTTTTTTGAGGGGTCCCAGGGGGGCTTTGGGGTCCTAGGGGGGGATTTGGGGATTTTTGGGGTCCTGGGGGAAGATTTGGGGGAAAATTTGGGGGATTTTGGGGTTCCAGGGGGGATTTTGGGGTCCTGGGGATTGGGGATTTTGGGGGTTTGGGGGTTTTGGGGTCCCAGGGGGATTTTGGGATTTTGGGGGTCCAGGGGAAGATTTGGGGAGATTTGGGGATTTTTGGGGGTCCTGGGTTTTAGGTTCTGGGGGTTTTGGGGTTCCAGGGGGATTTGGGGTTCTGGGGGAGGGATTTGGGGATTTTTGGGGTTCTGGGTTTGAGGGGTTTTGGGGGCGTTTGGGGGTTTTGGGGGGTTTTTGGGGGGGTTGGGGGTTTGGGGGGTTTTGGGGGGATTTGGGGATTTTTGGGGGTCCTGGGGTTTTGGGGGTTTTGGGGGTCCTGGGGTTTGGGGTCCTAGGGGATTTGGGGGTTTTGGGGTCCCAGGGGGGGGGGGGGGTTTTGGGGTCCCGGGGGGGATTTGGGATTTTTGGGGGGTCCTGGGGGGTTTTGGGGTCCCAGGGGGGGAATTGGGGACTTTTGGGGGGGTTTGGGGGGAAATTGGGGGGGATTTGGGATTTTTGGGGGGGTCCCGGGGGGGTTTTGGGGTCCCGGGGGGGTTTTGGGGTCCCGGGGGGGGTTTGGGGATTTTTGGGGTGTTTTGGGGTGTTTTGGGGGTTCCCGGGTGGGGTTTTGGTTTTGGGGTCCCCTCCCCCCTCACCATGGTTCCTGCTCCGGGGTCTCCGATGGGTTTTGGGGGGAACCCCGGGGGTTTTTGTGCCCCCCCAAACCCCTCCCTCCCCCCCGCCCCTCCCCCCACCCCCGGGTCCCCCCCAAATCTGCCCAAATTTGGCCAAAACACCAAAAATAGCAGCGGGGACCCCTCCCCCCCCGCCCCTCCCCCACCCAGCACCTGTTCCCGCCCCTCCCCCACCCCTGGGGCACCCCGAAAGGGGGGGGAGGGGGAAACCAGTGCTCCCAGTGACTCCCAGTAACTCCCAGTGACCTCCCACGGCCCCCCAGTGCCCTTCCAGTTCATCCCAGTAGCTCCCAGTAACTCCCAGTTCCTCCCCAGCGCCCTCCCAGTGCTCCCAGTTCTGTCCCAGTGCCCTCCTGGTTCCTCCCAGTGACTCCCAGTAACTCCCAGTGCCCTCGCAATGACCTCCCAGTCCATCCCAGTGCCCTCCCAGTTCATCCCAGTTCCTCCCAGTAAACCCCTGGTGATCCCCAGTGCCCTTCCAGTTCCTCCAAGTAACTCCCAGTTCCATCCCAGTGCTCCCAGTACCCTCCCAGTACCTCCCAGTTCATTGCAGTGCCACCCCAGTGACCCCCAGTGCCCTCCCAGTAACTCCCAGTAACCCCCTAGTGACCCCCAGTACCCTCCCAGTTCATCCCAGTAACTCCCAGTAACCCCCTCAGTGACCTCGAAGTGACCCCCAGTGTCCCCCCAGTGCCCTCCCAGTTCATCCCAATAACTCCCAGTAACCTTCCAGTGCCCTCCCAGTTCATCCCAGTGCCTCCCAGTGCCCTCCCAGTTCCTCCCAGTGACCCCCAGTGTCGTCCCAGGGACCCCCAGTGCTCCCAGTGCCCTCCGAGTCCATCCCAGTGCCTCCCAGTAATTCCCAGTAACCCCCCAATGGCCCCCAGTCCCAACCAATGCCCTCCCAGTTTCTCCCAGTGCCCTCCCAGTGCCCTCTCAGTTCCTCCCAGTGCTGCCCCAGTGCCCTCCCAGTACCCTCCCAGTGCCTCCCAGTACCCTCCCAGTACTCCCCAGTGCCTTCCAAGTTCCATCCCAGTTCCTCCCAGTGACCCCCAGTGGTCTCCCAGTTCATCCCAGTGACCTCCCAATGGCCCCCGGTTCCTCCCAGTGCCCTCCCAGTAACCCCCTGGTGACTCCCAGTGCTCCCAGTTCCTCGCAGTGACCCCCCAGTGCTTCCAGTAACACCCAGTTCCCCCCAGTGCCCACCCGCTGCTCTCCCAGTTCATCCCAGTTCCTACCAGTGTCCTCCCAGTAACCCCCCAGTGACCCCCAGTGCCCTCCCAGTAACCCCCTAGTGACCCCCTGTGACCCCCCAGTTCCTCCCAGTGCCCCCCCAGTTCCTCCCAGCGCCCTCCCAGTAACTCCCAGTGCATCCCAGTTCCTTCCAGTAACCCCCAGTAACCCCCTAGTGATCCCCAGTGCCCTCCCAGCAGTGAGATGAACTGGGATGAACTGGGAGGGAACCAAGGGGCACTGGGATGAACTGGGAGGGAACTGGGAGGGAACTGGGAGGGAACTGGGAGGGGCTGGGAGGGAACTGGGGGGAACTGGGGTGAACTGGGAGGCCCCGCCCCCTGGCCCACCAACCAGAGCTCCCAGTTTGCTCCCAGTATGGAGCCCCCAGCTCGGCCACTGCTCCCAGTTTGCACCCAGTGCTCCCAGTTTGCTCCCAGTGCTCCCAGTACAGGTTCCCCAGTGCTCCCAGTTTGCTCCAGTGCTCCCAGTTTGCTTCCAGTGCTCCCAGTACAGGTTCCCCAGTGCTCCCAGTTTGCTCCCAGTGCCCCCAGTATGGGGTCCCCAGCCCTCCCAGTACTCCCAGTTTGCTCCCAACTCTCCCAGTTTGCTCCCAGACTGCTCCAGTGCTCCCAGTACGGATTCCCCAGTGCTCCCAGTTTGCTCCCAGTGCTCCCAGTAGGGGTTCCCCAGTGCTCCCAGTCCTCCCAGTTTGCTCCCAGCTTGCTCCCTCCCAGTTTGTTCCCTGAGCTCCCAGTTTGGTCCCAATGCTCCCAGTATGGGGTCCCCAGTGCTCCCAGTTTGCTCCAGTGCTCCCAGTACAGGTTCCCCAGTGCTCCCAGTTTGCTCCCACTGCTGCCAGTTTACTCCCAGTGCTCCCAGTTTGCTCCCAGTATGACGTCCCCACTGCTCCCAGTTTGCTCCAGTGCTCCCAGTACGGGTTCCCCAGCTCTTCCAATGGTCCCAGTTTGTTCCCAGTGCTCCCAGTTTGCTTCCAGTGCTCCCAGTATGAGGTCCCCACTGCTCCCAGTGCTCCCAGTTTGGTCCCAGTGCTCCCAGTATGGGGCCCCCAGCTCTCCCAGTGCTCCCAGTTTGCTCCCAGTGCTCCCAGTACGGGTTCCCCAGTGCTCCCACTCCTCCCAGTTTGCTCCCAGTTTGCTCCCAGTCCGGTTCCCCAGTGCTCCCAGTCCTCCCAGTTTGGTCCCAGTGCTCCCAGTTTGCTTCCAGTGCTCCCAGTATGGGGCCCCCAGCTCTCCCAGTGCTCCCAGTTTGCTCCCAGTGCTCCCGGTACGGGTTCCCCAGTGCTCCCACTCCCCCACTCCCAGTTTGCTCCCAGTCCGGTTCCCCAGTGCTCCCACTCCTCCCAGTTTGCTCCCAGTTTGCCTCCAGTCCGGTTCCCCAGTGCTCCCAGTCCTCCCAGTTCCCCCCACCCACCCATGCTCCCAGTGCTCCCAGTACGGGTTCCCCAGTGCTCCCACTCCTCCCAGTTTGCTCCCAGTTGCTCCCAGTCCGGTTCCCCAGTGCTCCCAGCCCTCCCAGTTTGGTCCCAGTGCTCCCAGTTTGCTTCCAGTGCTCCCAGTATGGGGCCCCCAGCTCTCCCAGTGCTCCCAGTTTGCTCCCAGTGCTCCCGGTACGGGTTCCCCAGTGCTCCCACTCCTCCCAGTTTGCTCCCAGTTTGCTCCCAGTCCGGTTCCCCAGTGCTCCCACTCCTCCCAGTTTGCTCCCAGTTTGCTCCCAGTCCGGTTCCCCAGTGCTCCCAGTCCTCCCAGTTTGGTCCCAGTGCTCCCAGTCCGGTTCCCCAGTGCTCCCAGTGCTCCCAGTTTGGTCCCAGTGCTCCCAGTTTGCTTCCAGTGCTCCCAGTATGGGGCCCCCAGCTCTCCCAGTGCTCCCAGTTTGCTCCCAGTACGGGTTCCCCAGTGCTCCCACTCCTCCCAGTTTGCTCCCAGTCCGGTTCCCCAGTGCTCCCAGCCCTCCCAGTTTGGTCCCAGTGCTCCCAGTTTGCTTCAGTGCTCCCATGGGGCCCCCAGCTCTCCCAGTGCTCCCAGTTTGCTCCCAGTGCTCCCAGTCCGGTTCCCCAGTGCTCCCAGTCCTCCCAGTTTGGTCCCAGTGCTCCCAGTGGTTCCCCAGCTCTCCCACTGCTCCCAGTTTGTTCCCAGTGCTCCCAGTCCGGTTCCCCAGTGCTGTTTATGGGGGGGGGGGGGGGGGGGTTTGGGGGCGTGGTTTATCCCAAGCCCCTCCCCCTTTTTCCCCTCCCCCCCCCCCAGCGCCGCATCCGCGAGCGGGAGGAAACCGGAGGTGAAAACGGGGGGACCGGGACCCCTCCCCCAACCCCCCGGGACCCCTCCCCCCCCTCGGGACCCCTCCCCCACCCTTGGGACCTCCCCGGACCCCCCCATCCCCCTCCCCTCCCCCACCCTGGGACCCCTCCCCCCATCCTTTCCCACCCATCCCCCACCCCTGGGACACCCCCAGACCCCTCCCCCCCCCATCCCCATCCCCCCTCCCCCCCCAGGACCCTTCCGGGACCCCTCCCCCACCCTTGGGACCCCACCCCCATCCCCCTCCCCCACCCTTGGGACCCCCCCGGACCCCCCCATGCCCCTCCCCCACCTCTTTTCCCACCCCTCCCCCACCACCCCAGGACCCTTCCGGGACCCCCCCCCGGACCCCTCCCCCACCCTTGGGACACCCCCAGACCCCTCCCCCACCTTTGAGACCCCCCCCCCCCGCCCCCCTCGGGCCCCTCCCCACCCAGAGACCCCTCCCCCACCTTTGGGACCCCCCCCAATTCCCCTCCCCCCCTCGTGGGAAACTCGGGTGGGGGGGGGAGGGGGGGCTTGGGTGGGGTGGGGGAGGGGCTCAGACCCCCCCTCCCCCCCTCTTCTCCCCCCTCCCCCCCATTTTCTCTCTCTCTCTCTCCAGCCCCTCCCCCACCCCCCCCCCCACCCCTCCCCCCACCATGGCCGAGACCCCCGGGAACCTCGGGACCCCCCAAGACCCCCCCGGACCCCCAAGTGACCCCCAAAACCCCCCAAGTGACCCCCAAAACTCCCCCAGCCCCCCAAGTGCTCCCCAAGACCCCCCGAGTGCCCCCCAAGTGCCCCCAGGACCCCCCAGTGCCCCCCGAGACCCCCCCAGTGTCTCCCAAGACCCCCCCAGCCCCCCAGGTGCCCCTCCCGGACCCCCAAGTGCCCCCCAAGATCTCCAACCCCCCCTTTCCAGCCCCCCAAGATCCCCCCAAGCCCCCCCCAGTGCCCCCCAAAACCCCCCCAGCCCCCCGAGTGCCCCCCAAGACCCCCCAAGTGACCCCCAAAACCCTCCCAATGCCCCCCAAGACCTTCCCGGACCCCCAAGTGCCCCCCCCAGCCCCCCAAGTGCTCTCCCCGGACCCCCAAGTGCCCCCCAAGATCCTCGACCCCCCCTTTCCAGCCCCCCAAGATCCCCCCAAGCCCCCCCCAGTGCCCCCCAAGCCCCCCCCAGCCCCCCAAGTGCCCCCCAAGACCCCCAAAAACCCCCCGGCCCCCCAAGTCCTCCCCACTCCCCCCTTCCCAGCCCCCCCCCGGCTGCCCCCAAAGCCCCCTCAGCCCCCGAAGTTGGGGTGGGGGTCCCGGGGGGGCTGGGGGGGAGTTGTGGGGGGGGGTCCCAACCCCCCGGGTACCTCCTGCTGGCGGCCATCGCTTGTTTCTGCCCCGTCTGGCCCCTCAACATCGTGGCCTTGGCCTACGCTGTGATGGTGAGGGGGGGGCTGGGGGGGTCCCGGGGGTCCCCGGGGGGTGGGGGAGTTGGGGGGGGCTGGGGGGAGATGGGGGTTGGGGGGTGCAGTGGGTCTGGGGCCCAACGTGGGGCACAGGGGTTGGGTTGGGAGGAGCTGAGGGGGGTTGGGAGAGTCCCTTGGGTGGTTTTGGGGTCTCTATGGGGGGGTTGGGAGGAGCTGGGGGGGCTTGGGGGGGTCCCTTAGGTGGTTTTGGGGTCCCTTGGGTGGTTTTGGGGTCTCTATGGGGTGGAGGTGTAGTGGGGGGGTGGGGAGAGTTGGGGGGAGATGGGAAAAGATGGGGGGGAGAGTTTGGGGCCCAACGTGGGGCAGGGGGAATGGGTTGGGGTTGGGTTGGGTTTGTTGGGTTTTTTTGGGGTCCCTTGGGGTTTTTGGGGTCCCTTGGGTGCTTTTGGGGTCTCCATGGGGTGGGGGTGTTGGGGGGGGGGTGGGGAGAGTTGGGAAAAGATGGAGGGGGGGGGTTGGCGCCCAACGTGGGGCAGGGGGAATGAGTTGGGGGAGCTTGGGGGGGGTTCCTTGGGTTCTTTTGGGGTCCCTTGGGTGGTTTTGGGGTCTCCATGGGGCAGGGGTGTTGGGGGGGGTGGGGGGAGTTGGGGGGAGATGGAGAGGGGGGGTTGGCGCCCAACGTGGGGCAGGGGGAATGGGTTGGGGTTGGGTTGGGTTTGTTGGGGTCCCTTGGGTGGTTTTGGGGTCTCCATGGGGCGGGGGTGTTGGGGGGGGTGGGGGGAGACGGGGGCTGGGGGGTGCAATGGGTCTGGGGCCCAACGTGGGGCACAGGGGTTGGGTTGGGGTTGGGTTGGGGGGGTGGTGGGGTTGGTCCAGTTGGTTCTGGTTGGTTCTGGTTGGGTGTCAGTGGGTCAGTTCTGGTTGGTCCAGTTGGTTCAGTTCTGGTTGGTGGTTCTGGTTGGTTCTGGTTGGATCCAGTTGGTTCTGGTTGGGTGTCAGTGGGTCGGTTCTGATGGTCCAGTTGATTCTAGTCAATTCTGGTTGGTTCTGGTTGGATCCAGTTGGGTGTCAGTGGGTTGGTTCTGCTTGGTCCAGGTTGGGTCTGGTTGGTTCTGGTCAGTTTGGGTCAGTTCTGGACTGCTGTCAGTGGGTAGGTTCTGGTTGGTCCAATTGGCTCTGTTTGGTTCTGGTTGGTTTTGGTTGGTTCTGATTGGGCATCAGTTGGTGGTTCTGGTTGGTTCTGATTGGTTTTGTTTGGTCCAGGTGGTTCTGGTCAGTTTGGGTCAGTTCTGGTCGGTTCTGGTTGGTTCTGGTTGATTCCAGTTGGTTCTGGTTGCGTGTCAGTAGGATGGTTCTGGTTGGTCTAGTTGGTTCTGGTTGGTTCTGATTGGTTCTGGTTGGTTCTTGTTCAGTGTCAGTGGGTGGGTCCAGTTGGTTCTGATTGGGTCCAGTTGGTTCCAGTCAGGTGTCAGTGGGTTGGGTCTGGTTGGGTCTGGTCCTATGGGTCGGTTCTGGTTGGTTCTGGTCAGGTGTCAGTGGGTCGGTTCTGGTTGGTTCGGGTCAGTTTGGGTTGGTTCTGGTTGGTTCTGGTCCTGGTGTCACTGGGTCAGTTCCGGTTGGTTCGGGTCAGTTTGGGTCGGTCTGGGTCGGTTCCGGTTCCGGTTCGGGTTGGTCTGCTCCCGGTGTCACTGGTTCCAGTTCCGGTGTCATTGGGTCAGTTCCAGTCGGTTCTGGTTCCGGTTCGGGTGGGTTTGGGTCAGTTCGGGTTGGTTCCGGTCCTGGTTACTTCTGGTTCCGGTTTGGGTTGGGTTGGCTTGGTTCCGGTTGGTTCTGGTTCCGGTTGGTTTGGGTCAGTTTGGGTGGGTTCAGGTCAGTTCCGGTGGGTCCGGTTCCAGTTGGGTCGGTTCGGGTGGGTTCTGATTCCGGTCAGTTTCGGTTCTGGTTGGTTCTGGTTCCGGTTTGAGTGGGTTCAGGTTGGGTTGGGTCAGTTCCGGGTCAGTTTGGGTTGGTTCCAGTTGGTCCCAGCTCAGGTTCTGATCAGTTCTGGTTCCGGTGCGGGTGGGCTTGGGCCGGTTCGGGTCCGGTTGGTTCTGGTTCCAGTATCACTGGGTCAGTTCCGGTTGCTTTGGGTCAGTTCCAGGTCAGTTTGGGTCTGTTCCAGTTCTGGTTCTGGTCGGTTCCGGTTCTGGTTCCGGGTTGGGGCGGTTCTGTTTCGGGTTTCACTGGGTTGGTTCCGGTTGGTTTGGGTCAGTTCCAGTTGGTCCCAGTTCCGGTTCTGTCCGGTTCTGATTCCAGTTCTGGTGGATTCGGGTCGGTTCTGGTTCCGGTTCGGGTGTCACCGGGTTGGTTCTGGTCTCACCGGTTCGGTTCTGGTTGGTTTGGGTCGGTTCTGTGTCAGTTTGAGTGGGTTTGGGTCAGTTCCAATTGGTTCTGGTTCTGATTCTGGCTGGTTCTGGTTCCAGTTCCGGTATCACTGGGTCGGTTCCGGTTGCGGTATCACTGGGTTGGTTTGGTTGGGTTTGGGTCTGTTCCAGTTGTTTCTGGTTCTGGTTGGTTCTGGTTCCGGTTCGGGTGTCACTGGGTCGGGTCCAGTTGGTTTGGGTCAGTTCCGGGTCAGTTTGGGTCTGTCCCGGTTCCGGTTGGTTCTGGTTCCGGTTCGGGTGTCACTGGGTCAGGTCCTGTTGATTTGGGTCAGTTCCGGGTCAGTTTGGGTCTGTCCCGGTTCCGGTTGGTTCTGGTTCCGGTTCGGGTGTCACCGGGTCGGGTCCAGTTGGTTTGGGTCAGTTTGGGTCTGTCCTGGTTCCGGTTGGTTCTGGTTCCGGTTCGGGTGTCACTGGGTCGGGTCCAGTTGGTTTGGGTCAGTTCCGGGTCAGTTTGGGTCTGTCCCGGTTCCGGTTGGTTCTGGTGTCACTGGGTCGGGTCCTGTTGATTTGGGTCAGTTCCGGGGCAGTTTGGGTCTGTCCGGGTTCTGCTTGGTTCTGGTTTCGGTTCCGGGTCTGAGCGGTTCGGGTCCGGTTCTGTTGCAGGCCCGGCTGTCCCTGCAGCGGGGGGACACGGAGGGTTCGGTTCGGCTGGGCCGGGTCTCGCGGGTTCTGTCGGGGGTGGCGCTGGTGGGGGGGGCGCTGCTGATCGGAACCGCGGCCGCCATCAACTACGGAGGTGACGGGGGGGGGGACCCCTAAAACCCCCCAAAAAACAACCCTGAGACCCCCCCCAATAGAACCAAACCCGGGGACCCCTCCCTGAGACCCGCCCCTATAGGACCCCCCCCAAAATACCCCCCCCCCCCAAAAAAAATACCTCAAAAAACCCCAAAAAGCCCCAAAATCATCCCCCCCCCCCCAAACCTGCCAACAACTACGGAGGTGACGGGGGGGGGACGACCCCTAAAACCCCCCCAAAAACAACCCTGAGACCCCCCCCAATAGAACCAAACCCGGGGACCCCTCCCTGGGACCCCCCCCAATGGGACCCCCCCCAAAATAATCCCCCCCCCCCAAAAAAAAACCCCAAAAAACCCCAAAAAGCCCCAAAATTGTCCCTCCCCCCCCAAACCTGCCATCAACTACAGAGGTGACGGGGGACCACCCCAAAAGACCCTGAGACCCCCAAGAAAAACCAAACCCGGGACCCCTCCTGGGACCCCCTATAGGACCCCCAAAATAATCCCCCGAAAAAATACCTCAAAAAACCCCAAAAGCCCCAAAATCGTCCCATCTCAAGACCCGCCATCACCTACAGAGGTGAAGGGGGGGGGGACCCCTAAAACCCCCCCAAAAACAACCCTGAGACCCCCCCCAATAGAACCAAACCCGGGGACCCCTCCCTGAGACCCCCCCCTATAGGACCCCCCCAAAATAATCCCCCCCCCAAAAAAATACCTCAAAAAACCCCAAAAAGCCCCAAAAATGTCCCTCCCCAAGACCGCCATCAACTACGGAGGTGACAGGGGGACTAAACCCCAAAAACCCTGAGAACCCCCAAAAAAAACCAAACCCGAGAACCCCTCCCTGAGACCCCCAATGGGACTCCCCAAAATAACCCCCTAAAAAAATACCTCAAAAAACCCCAAAAAGCCCCAAAATCGTCCATCTCAAGACCCGCCATCAACTACTGAGGTGCGGGGGGGACCTAAAAACCCCTAAAAACCCCCAGACCCCCAAAAAAAACCAAACCCGGGACCCCTCTGAGACCCCCTATAGGACCCCAAAATAATCCCCCCAAAAAAATACCTCAAAAACCCCCAAAAAGCCCCAAAATTGTCCCTCCCCCCCCCCCCAAGACCCGCCATCAACTACAGAGGTGACGGGGGGGGGGACCCCTAAAACCCCCCCAAAAAAACACCCTGAGACCCCCCCCAAAAAAACCAAACCCGGGGACCCCTCCCTGGGACCCCCCCCAATGGGACCCCCCCAAAATAATCCCCCCCCCCCACAAAAAAATACCTCAAAAAACCCCAAAAAGCCCCAAAATCATCCCCCCCCCCAAACCCGCCATCAACTACTGAGGTGACGGGGGGGGGGGACCCTTAAAACCCCCCCAAAAAAAACCCCTGAGACCCCCCCCAAAAAAACCAAACCCGGGGACCCCTCCCTGGGACCCCCTAAGGCCCCAAAATAATCCCCCAAAAAAAACCAAAAGCCCCAAAATTGTCCTCCCCCAAGACCGCCATCAACTACTGAGGTGATGGGAACCTAAACCCCCAAAACCCGAGACCCCCAATAAAACCAAACGGACCCTCCTGAGACCCCTATAGGACCCCCAAAAAAACCCCAAAAAACCCCCAAAAACCCCAAACCCCCTGGGACCCTAAAACCCCCAAACATCCCCTGGGGACCCCCAACTCCCCTGTGACCCCCAGATTCCCCCAACCCCCCTTTTCCAGTTTTCCAGTGAGGATCCCACACCCCCCCCCCCCCCCAAACCAGATGTTGGGGGACCCCCCCTCAAAGCCTGAGGGGAGGTTGTGGGGGGGGGGCACCGCCTGCTGCATGGACACCCCAAAACCAACACCCGGGGGGGCCCCAAAACCCACGAGATTTGGGGCCCCCCCCCTTTAAAATGTTAATTTTGGGGGGGGGGTCCCCGAATTTTGGGGTCTTTCCCCCCCCCCCCTCTTTTTGCACGATTTGGGGGCGCATATGAGGATTTGGGAGACTGAGGTCCCCCAGGATGATTTTGGGGAACATGGAAATCAAGTTGCATGGATGGAGCCCCCAGAGGTTTGGGGACCCCCAAAAAAAAAAAAAAAGGGGAAATCAATAGGGTGGGGGTCCCAATTTTTTGGGAGGTTTAATCGAGGGGGGTTTTTGGGGGGTGTTCAGTGGATTTTGGGGGTTTTGGGGTGGGGGGGTCACGGTTTGGGGTTTGTTTTGTGGGGGGGGGTCCAGGGGTGGTTATTTTGGGGGGGTTTTGGGGGGGTCCATTTCCCCCCCAATCAGCCAATTAGCGCAGTTGGGCTCCACTCCCAAGATGGCGGCGCCCAGCGGGCTCCACTCCCAAGATGGCGGCGCCCAGCGGGCTCCACTCCCAAGATGGCGGCGCCTTGGGGCTCCACTCCCAAGATGGCGGCGCCTTGGGGGGGAGGGGGGGCAGCCCCGCGTTGCCATGGCAACCGCCTGGGCCCATTGCGTCACCACGGAGCGAAAATGGGGCGAAAAAGGAGGAATTTGGGGGTGTCCGGGGGGGAATTTGTAAGAAGGAAAAAATAAAAAGGGGAAAAAAAACCCAACAGAAAAAGTTGCTGCGGTTTCTGACTTGAATGTTGAGGTAAAACGCCTCAGAATTGAGGTGAATTTCCTCAGAATCGGGAAAAACCTGAAAATACGCATTTTTTATAAGCCCTGAGCGCTTTCCCACTCCCCAAACCCCCGGTTTTCACCTCAAAAATCCCTTTCAAACCTTCACCTTCCACCTCCCATTTTTTTTTCACCATTTCACGTGATTTTTGAGGTAAATTCCTTCAGAACTGAGGCAAATTCCCTCAGAAATGGTAAAAACCTGAAAATACTCATTTTTACAACCCTAAGTTCTTTCCCACTCCCCAAACCCCCGTTTTTCACCTCAAAAATCCCTTTCCCACCTTCACCTTCCACCCCCCTATTTTTTCTCACCAATTTTGAGGTAAAACTCCTCAGAATTGAGGTAAATTTCCTCAGAATTGGTAAAAAACTGAAAGTACTCATTTTTTGCTGTCTCAGCGCTTTCCCACTCCCCAAATCCCCGTTTTTTACCTCAAAAACCCCTTTCACACCTTCACCTTCCACCTCCCATTTTTTCCCCACCATTTCGTGTGATTTTTGAGGTAAATCCCTTCAGAATTGAGGCAAATTCCCTCAGAAATGGTAAAAACCTGAAAATACTCATTTTTTCACCTCCTGAGCGCTTTCCCACTCCCCAAACCCCCGTTTTTCACCTCAAAAACCCCTTTCCCACCTTCACCTTCCACCCCCCTATTTTTTCTCACCAATTTTGAGGTAAATCTCCTCAGAATTGAGGTAAATTTCCTCAGAATTGGTAAAAAACTGAAAATACTCATTTTTTGCTGTCTCAGCGCTTTCCCACTCCCCAAATCCCCATTTTTCACCTCAAAAATTTATTTATCACCTTGAATTCCACCCCCTATTTTTTCCCCACCATTTCGTGTGATTTTTGAGGTAAATTCCTTCAGAATTGAGGTAAATTCCCTCAGAAATGGTAAAAACCTGAAAATACTCATTTTTTCACCTCCTGAGCGCTTTCCCACTCCCCAAACCCCCGTTTTTCACCTCAAAAACCCCTTTCCCACCTTCACCTTCCACCCCCCTATTTTTTTTCACCAATTTTGAGGTAAATTCCCTCAGAATTGAGGTAAAACTCCTCAGAATTGAGGTAAATTTCCTCAGAATCGGTAAAAACCTGAAATTACTCATTTTTTGCTGTCTCAGCGCTTTCCCACTCCCCAAACCCCCGTTTTTTACCTCAAAAACCCCTTTCACACCTTCACCTTCCACCTCCCATTTTTTTTTTCACCATTTCGTGTGATTTTTGAGGTAAATTCCTTCAGAACTGAGGCAAATTCCCTCAGAAATGGTAAAAACCTGAAATTACTCATTTTTACAACCCTAAGTTCTTTCCCACTCCCCAAACCCCCGTTTTTCACCTCAAAAACCCCTTCCACACCTTCACCTTCCACCCCCCATTTTTTTTTCACCATTTTTGACGTAAATTCCCTCAGAACTGAGGTGAATTTCCTCAGAATTGGTAAAAAACTGAAAATACTCATTTTTTGCTGTCTCAGCGCTTTCCCACTCCCCAAATCCCCATTTTTCACCTCAAAAATTTATTTATCACCTTGAATTCCACCTCCCATTTTTTCCCCACCATTTCGTGTGATTTTTGAGGTAAAATCCTTCAGAATTGAGGTAAATTCTCTCAGAAATGGTAAAAACCTGAAAATACTCATTTTTTCACCTCCTGAGCGCTTTCCCACTCCCCAAACCCCCGTTTTTCACCTCAAAAACCCCTTTCCCACCTTCACCTTCCACCCCCCTATTTTTTCTCACCAATTTTGAGGTAAATTCCCTCAGAACTGAGGTAAATTTCCTCAGAATCGGTTAAAACAATGAAAATACTCATTTTTTGCTGTCTCAGCGCTTTCCCACTCCCCAAATCCCCATTTTTCACCTCAAAAATTTATTTATCACCTTGAATTCCACCTCCCATTTTCCCTCCACCATTTCGTGTGATTTTTGAGGTAAATTCCTTCAGAACTGAGGTAAATTCTCTCAGAAATGGTAAAAACCTGAAAATACTCATTTTTTCACCTCCTGAGCGCTTTCCCACTCTCCAAACCCCCGTTTTTTACCTCAAAAACCCCTTTCCCACCTTCACCTTCCACCTCCCATTTTTTTTTTCACCATTTCACGTGATTTTTGAGGTAAATTCCTTCAGAACTGAGGTAAATTCCCTCAGAAATGGTAAAAACCTGAAATTACTCATTTTTACAACCCTAAGTTCTTTCCCACTCCCCAAACCCCCGTTTTTCACCTCAAAAACCCCTTTCCCGCCTTCACCTTCCACCCCTCTATTTTTTCTCACCAATTTTGAGGTAAAACTCCTCAGAATTGAGGTAAATTTCCTCAGAATTGGTTAAAAAAATGAAAATACTCATTTTTTTGCTGTCTCAGCTCTTTCCCACTCCCCAAACCCCCGTTTTTCACCTCAAAAACCCCTTTCACACCTTCGCCTTCCACCCCCCATTTTTTCCCCCACCATTTCATGTGATTTTTGAGGCAAATTTCCTCAGAATTGGTTAAAAAAATGAAAATACTCATTTTTTGCTGTCTCAGCTCTTTCCCACTCCCCAAACCCCCGTTTTTCACCTCAAAAACCCCTTTCCCACCTTCACCTTCCACCCCCCTATTTTTTCTCACCAATTTTGAGGTAAAACTCCTCAGAATTGAGGTAAATTTCCTCAGAATTGGTAAAAACCTGAAATTACTCATTTTTTGCTCTCTCAGCGCTTTCCCCCTCCCCAAATCCCCGTTTTCCACCTCAAAACCCCCTTTCCAGCCTCCCCCTCCCACCCCCCATTTATAGTTTAACCAATTTCCCTTCATTTCACCCCAAAACCATCCCCCCCCCCCGCACTACAACTCCCAGCGCTCCCTCGCTCTCCCCTCCCTTTTCCCGCCCTTTTCCCGCCCTTTCCGTTTCCTCCTTTTTTCTCCTCATTTTTCCTCTATTTTTTTATTTTTCTTTTTTTTTTCCCTTTTTCCCCCCAATTCCCTTTCCCCCCCTCACCATGTCGGAACCGCTGGGTTGGTGCGTGGAAGCGGTTCGGGTAGCGGCCGAACCGGGCCTGGCTCGGGCTCTCCTGGCGTTACGGACCCGGCACACGAGGAGGCCCGGCGGGGCGGTTCGGTTCCGAGAACGCGGAGGTTTGGGGCCATTGTTGGAGCTTTTGGGTCCGGAGAAGCCCCGGCGGGTTCTGGACCTCGCCCTCAGCGTCCTCGGCAACCTCTGCACCGAACCGGGCTGCCGGTACCAGGCCCGCAGGCTCGGAGGGGTCAGGCGGCTGGGTGAGTGGGGGGGGTACTGGGAATGGGGCCCATCAGACTGGGATTGACTGGGATTGACTGGGATTGGGCCCTCAGACTGGGAATGGACCCCCCTGTACTGGGATTGGGCCCTCAGACTGGGAATGGACCCCCCTGTACTGGGATTGGGCCCTCAGACTGGGATTTACTGGGATTGGACCCCCCTGTACTGGGATTGGGGCCTTGTACTGGGATTGGGGCCTCGCAGACTGGGATTTACTGGGATTGGACGCCCCTGTACTGGGATTGGGCCCTCAGACTGGGACTGGACCCCCCTGTACTGGGATTGGGCCCTCAGACTGGGATTTACTGGGATTGGGCCCTCAGACTGGGACTGGACCCCCCTGTACTGGGATTGAGGCCTCATACTGGGATTGGGCCCCCCCCGTACTGGGATTGGGGCCTCATACTGGGTTTGAGGCTCCTGTACTGGGAATGGGGCTTTATACTGGGATTGGACCCCCCTGTACTGGGACTGGGCCCCTGTACTGGGACTGGGCCCCTGTACTGGGACTGGGGCCTTATACTGGGAATGGGGCTGCTCATACTGGGAATGGACCCCCCCGTACTGGGATTGGGGCCTCATACTGGGTTTGAGGCCCCTGTACTGGGAATGGGGCTTTATACTGGGATTGGACCCCCCTGTACTGGGATTGGGCCCTCAGACTGGGATTTACTGGGATTGGACCCCCCTGTACTGGGAATGGGGCCTTATACTGGGATTGGGGCCTCGCATACTGGGATTTACTGGGATTGGGCCCCTGTACTGGGATTGGGGCCTTATACTGGGACTGGACCCCCCTGTACTGGGACTGGGGCCTCAGACTGGGATTAGGGCCTTATACTGGGAATGGACCCCTCTTTACTGGGAATGGACCCCCCCCGTACTGGGATTGGGCCCTCAGACTGGGAATGGACCCCCCCGTACTGGGATTGGGGCCTTGTACTGGGATTGGGGCCTCACATACTGGGATTTACTGGGATTGGACGCCCCTGTACTGGGATTGGGGCCTCATACTGGGTTTGAGGCCCCTGTACTGGGAATGGGGCTTTATACTGGGATTGGACCCCCCCGTACTGGGATTGGGGCCTTATACTGGGATTGGGGCCTCGCATACTGGGATTTACTGGAATTGGGCCCCTGTACTGGGATTGGGGCCTTATACTGGGATTGGGGCCTTATACTGGGATTGGGGCCTCACATACTGGGATTTACTGGGATTGGACGCCCCTGTACTGGGATTGGGGCCTCAGACTGGGACTGGACCCCCCTGTACTGGGATTGGGGCCTCATACTGGGACTGGGGCCTTATACTGGGAATGGGGCTGCTCATACTGGGACTGGACCCCCCCTGTACTGGGACTGGGGCCTCAGACTGGGATTAGGGCCTTATACTGGGAATGGACCCCTCTTTACTGGGAATGGACCCTCCTGTACTGGGATTGGGGCCTTATACTGGGATTGGGGCCTCATACTGGGATTGGGCCCCCCCGTACTGGGATTGGGCCCCTCTGTACTGGGATTGGGGCCTCGCATACTGGGTTTGAGGCCCCTGTACTGGGAATGGGGCTTTATACTGGGATTGGACCCCCCTGTACTGGGACTGGGGCCTTGTACTGGGATTGGGGCCTCGCATACTGGGATTTACTGGGATTGGACGCCCCTGTACTGGGATTGGGGCCTTATACTGGGACTGGACCCCCCTGTACTGGGATTGGGGCCTCATACTGGGTTTGAGGCCCCTGTACTGGGAATGGGGCTTTATACTGGGACTGGACCCCCCTGTACTGGGATTGGGCCCTCAGACTGGGATTTACTGGGATTGGACCCCCCTGTACTGGGATTGGGGCCTTATACTGGGATTGGGGCCTCGCATACTGGGATTTACTGGGATTGGACGCCCCTGTACTGGGATTGGGCCCCTGTACTGGGACTGGGGCCTTATACTGGGAATGGGGCTGCTCATACTGGGAATGGACCCCCCTGTACTGGGATTGGGCCCTCATACTGGGATTTACTGGGATTGGACCCCCCTGTACTTGGATTGGGGCCTTATACTGGGATTGGGGCCTCGCATACTGGGATTTACTGGGATTGGGCCCCTGTACTGGGATTGGGGCCTTATACTGGGAATGGGGCCGCTCATACTGGGACTGGACCCCCCTGTACTGGGATTGGGCCCTCAGACTGGGAATGGACCCCCCCGTACTGGGATTGGGGCCTCATACTGGGATTGGGCCCCCCCGTACTGGGATTGGACGCCCCTGTACTGGGATTGGGGCCTCATACTGGGTTTGAGGCCCCTGTACTGGGAATGGGGCTTTATACTGGGATTGGACCCCCCTGTACTGGGATTGGGGCCTTGTACTGGGATTGGGGCCTCGCATACTGGGATTTACTGGGATTGGACGCCCCCGTACTGGGATTGGGGCTTTATACTGGGAATGGGGCCGCTCATACTGGGACTGGACCCCCCCGTACTGGGATTGGGCCCTCGAACCAGGATTGGAGCCTCAGACTGGGATTGGGGCTGCTCATACTGGGATCGGTCCCCCCCGTACTGGGATTGGGGCCTTGTACTGGGATTGGGCCCCCCTGTACTGGGCGGGTGTCCCCTCATACTGGGAAGGTCCCCCCCTTACTGGGGCAAATTCCCCTATACTGGGAATGTCCCTCCCCATACTGGTAAGGTCCCCCCATACTGGGAAGGTGTCCCCCCATACTGGGACAGTTTCCCCCATACTGGGAATGTCCCCCCCCATACTGGGAATGTCCCCCCCCATACTGGGAAGGTGTCCCCCCATACTGGGAAGGTGTCCCCCCATACTGGGAATGTCTTCTCCCTTACTGGGACAGGTCCCCCCATACTGGGAAGGTGTCCCCCCATACTGGGAATGTCTTCTCCTTTACTGGGACAGGTTCCCCCATACTGGGAAGGTGTCCCCCCATACTGGGAATGTCCCCCCCCATACTGGGAATGTCTTCTCCCTTACTGGGACAGGTTCCCCCATACTGGGAATGTCCCCCCCCATACTGGGAAGGTGTCCCCCCATACTGGGAATGTCTTCTCCCTTACTGGGACAGGTTCCCCCATACTGGGAATGTCCCCCCCCATACTGGGAATGTGTCCCCCCATACTGGGAATGTGTCCCCCCATACTGGGAAGGTGTCCCCCCATACTGGGAATGTCTTCTCCCTTACTGGGACAGGTTCCCCCATACTGGGAATGTCCCCCCCCATACTGGGAATGTGTCCCCCCATACTGGGAATGTCCCCCCCCATACTGGGAAGGTGTCCCCCCATACTGGGAATGTCTTCTCCCTTACTGGGACAGGTTCCCCCATACTGGGAAGGTGTCCCCCCATACTGGGAAGGTGTCCCCCCATACTGGGAATGTCCCCCCCCATACTGGGAAGGTGTCCCCCCATACTGGGAATGTCCCCCCCCATACTGGGAAGGTGTCCCCCCATACTGGGAATGTCTTCTCCCTTACTGGGACAGGTTCCCCCATACTGGGAAGGTGTCCCCCCATACTGGGAATGTGTCCCCCCATACTGGGAATGTCTTCTCCCTTACTGGGACAGGTCCCCCCATACTGGGAAGGTGTCCCCCCATACTGGGAAGGTGTCCCCCCATACTGGGAATGTCTTCTCCCTTACTGGGACAGGTTCCCCCATACTGGGAATGTGTCCCTCCATACTGGGAAGGTGTCCCCCCATACTGGGAAGGTGTCCCCCCATACTGGGAATGTCTTCTCCCTTACTGGGACAGGTTCCCCCATACTGGGAAGGTGTCCCCCCATACTGGGAAGGTGTCCCCCCATACTGGGAATGTGTCCCCCCATACTGGGAATGTCTTCTCCCTTACTGGGACAGGTTCCCCCATACTGGGAATGTGTCCCCCCATACTGGGAATGTCTTCTCCCTTACTGGGACAGGTCCCCCCATACTGGGAAGGTGTCCCCCCATACTGGGAAGGTGTCCCCCCATACTGGGAATGTCTTCTCCCTTACTGGGACAGGTCCCCCCATACTGGGAAGGTGTCCCCCCATACTGGGAATGTCCCCCCCCATACTGGGAAGGTGTTCCCCCATACTGGGAATGTCTTCTCCCTTACTGGGACAGGTTCCCCCATACTGGGAAGTGTCCCCTGACCCCTGTCCCTTTGTCCCCTCAGTGTCCCTCCTGGCTGTCCCAGCTCCAGAAAGTGTCCAGAACCGGGTGGCCCGGACCTTGGCCAACCTGGGCCTGGAACCCGAGGGGGCCCGGGATGTCCTGGAGGCAGGTGAGTGGCATTGTCCCCAGATGTCACCTGGGGGGGGGGCAGTGTCCCCAGGGTCCTCCTGGAGATGTCCCCAAGGTCCCCAAGGTCTCCAATCTCCTGGGTTTGTCCCCAGTGTCCCAGATTTTGTCCCCAAGGTTCCCCTGGAGGTGTCCCCAGTGTCCCCAGGGTCCTCCTGGAGGTGTCCCCAAAGTCCCCAAGGTCCCCAATCTCCTGGATCTGTCCCCAGTGTCCCCAGTGTCCTCCTGAAGCTGTCCCCAAGGTCCCCAGGGTCCTCCTGGTGGTGTCCCCAGTGTCCCCAATGTCCCCAATCTTCTCCTGGATTCATCCCCAGTGTCCTCCTGGAGTTGTCCCCAAGCTCCCAATGTCCCCAAGGGTCTCCTAAAGGTGTCCCCAGTGTCCTCCTGGAGTTGTCCCCAAGGTCCTCAATCTCCTGGATCTGTCCCCAGTGTCCCCAAGGTCCTCCTGAAGCTGTCCCCAAGGTCCCCAGGGTCCTCCTGGAGTTGTCCCCAAGCTCCTTGGTGCCATTTTTCCCTTTTTTTTCCCCAGCTCCAGGTTTTGGAAGTTCCTTGAGGTTCTTGGAGGTTCTTGAGACATTCAGGGAGGTTCCTTGAGGTTCTCCAGAGCTTCTTGGAGGTTTATGGGTCCTTCTTAAGGTTCTTGAGAGGTTCTTGAAGATTCTTGGAGGTTCTTGAGAGGTTTTTGGAGGTCTTTGGGACCTTTCTGGAGGTTCCTTGAGGTTCTTGAGTGGTTCTTGGAGGTTTTTGGGTCCTTCTTGGAGGTTCTTTGAGGTTCTTGAGAGGTTCTTGGAGGTTTCTTGAGGTTTTTTGGACCTTTTTGGAGGTTCTTGAGACCTTTTTGGAGGTTTCTTGAGGTTCTTGGAGGTTCTTGAGACCTTCTGAAAGTTTCTGGAGACCTTCTTGGAGGCTTTTGGGACCTTCTTGAGGTTCCTTGAGGTTCTTGAGAGGTTTCTGGGACCTTCTTGAGGTTCTTTGAGGTTGTTGAGAGGTTCTTGAAGGTTTTTGGAGGTTCTTGAGAGGTTCTTGGAGGTTTTTGGGACCTTTCTGGAGGTTCCTTGAGGTTCTTGAGACCTTCTTAGAGGTTTTTGGGTCCTTCTTGGAGGTTCCTTGATGTTCTTGAGAGCTTCTTGGAGGTTTCTTGAGGTTCTTGGAGGTTCTTGAGACCTTCTGAAAGTTTCTGGAGACTTTTTTGGAGGCTTTTGGGACCTTCTTGAGGTTCCTTGAGGTTCTTGAGAGGTTTCTGGGACCTTCTTGAGGTTCCTTGAGGTTCTTGAGAGGTTTCTGGGACCTTCTTGAGGTTCTTTGAGGTTGTTGAGAGGTTCTTGAAGGTTTTTGGGACCTTTCTGGAGGTTCCTTGAGGTTCTTGAGACCTTCTTAGAGGTTTTTGGGTCCTTCTTGGAGGTTCCTTGATGTTCTTGAGAGCTTCTTGGAGGTTTCTTGAGGTTCTTGGAGGTTCTTGAGACCTTCTGAAAGTTTCTTGAGACTTTCTTGGAGGCTTTTGGGACCTTCTTGAGGTTCCTTGAGGTTCTTGAGAGGTTCTTGAAGACTCTTGGAGGTTCTTCAGAGGTTTTTGGAGGTTCCTTGAGGTTCTTGAGAGGTTTTTGGAGGCTTTTGGGACCTTCTTGAGGTTCCTTGAGGTTCTTGAGAAGTTCTTGGAGGTTCTTGAGACCTTCTTGGAGGTTCCTTGAGGTTTTTGAGACCTTCTGGGAGGTTTTTGGGTCCTTCTTGGAGGTTCTTGAGAACTTCTTGGAGGTTCCTTGAGGTTCTCCAGATGTTCTTGAAGGTTCTTGAGGGTTTCTTGGAGGTTCCTTGAGGTTTTTTTGCTCTTCTTTGACGTTTTTGGAGGTTCTGAGCTCCCTCCTTGGGTTCTTTGGTCCTCCTGGACTTCTCCCCTCTCCTTTTTCCTCATTTTTCTCTCTTTTCTCCTTTCTTCTCCAGGTGCAGGTCCTCTCCTGGTCTCCTTGGCCTCCTCCTGCCTCACCCCCGAGTGCCTCCACAGCGCCGCCCGTGCCCTCCGCATTTTGGGGACCTCTTTGTCCCCTCTTGGGGGTGGAGCCCCCTTGGGCCTTTCCGGTGCCATCGGGGCCTTGGCCACCCGCTTGGCCACCATGTCCCCGTCCCACCCAACCTCCCCCTCTTTAGCCCGGGCCCTCCGGGGCCTCACCCAACCCCCTTCCCCCTCCTCAGAAGACGCCGCCCCGGCCTTGGCGGCCTTGGCCATCATGGCCACCCACCCCAAAAGCGACCACAGGCACCCGGCTTTGGGGGTCATCTCCAACCTCTGCACCAGGGCCACCCTCAGACCTCTCCTGGGGGCCGCGGGGGCCGTGGAAGCCGTGGCCAGAGAGGTGGAGAAGCTCTTGGAGAACCCCAACGGTTGGGCGGCGGCCAACGCGCCGATCGGGGCCTTCTGCCTCTTCTGTCGGGAAGCGGTCAACAGGGCCAGGGTGAGGGCCACGGGGGGGTTGGGGCTTCTCTTGGGACTTCTGGGGACCCCTCGGGCCAACCCTTGGAGAAGGAAAATCTTGGTGGCCTTGGCGGCCTTCGCCTACGACCAAGAAGCTTTGGGAACCTTGGAAGAGTTGGGGTTGGTGCCCCTCTTGGTGGAGGTGTTGGAGGAGAGGAGGGAGAAGAAGCAAGAGGAAGAGGAGGAGGAGGAAGAGGAGGAGGAGGAGGACGAAGCTGCTGCTTCCTGTGACCTCCCCAGGGACACCAAGGGAGAAGACGGCGGCGGGAAGCGGCGGGGACGGAGGTGAGAGGGGGACAAAATGGCGGGCGGGGGGAGCTGGAGGGGTTTGGGGAGGGTTTGGGGGGTTCCTTGAGGGTTTTGGGGTCTTCAGGGAGGGTTTTGGGGCTTTCTTGGAGGTTCCTTGAGGTTCTTGAGAGGTTCTTGGAGGTTCCTTGAGGTTTTTAGGACTTTCTTGGAGGTTCCTTGAGGTTCTTGAGAGGTTCTTGGAGGTTCTTGAGAGGTTCTTGGAGGTTCCTTGGGGTTTTTGGGACTTTCTTGGAGGTTCCTTGGGGTTTTTGGATCATTCTTGGAGGTTCTTGAGATGTTCTTGGAGGTTCCTTGAGGGTTTTGGGGTCTTCAGGGAGGGTTTTGGGACTTTCTTGGAGGTTCCTTGAGGTTCTTGAGAGGTTCTTGGAGGTTCCTTGAGGTCTTTAGGACCTTCTGGAGGGTCCTTGAGGTTCTTGAGATGTTTTTGGAGGTTTTTAGGACTTTCTTGGAGGTTCTTGAGGGTCCTTGGAGGTTCCTTGAGGGTTTTGGGGTCTTCAGGGAGGGTTTTAGGACTTTCTTGGAGGTTCCTTGAGGTTCTTGAGATGTTTTTGGAGGTTCTTGAGAGGTTCTTGGAGGTTCCTTGGGGTTTTTGGATTATTCTTGGAGGTTCTTGAGAGGTTCTTGGAGGTTCCTTGGAGGTTTTTAGGACCTTCTGGAGGGTCCTTGAGACCTTCTTGGAGGTTTTTGGGCCCTTTTTGGGGGTTCCTTGAGGTTTTTAGGACTTTCTTGGAGGTTCTTGAGAGGTTCTTGGAGGTTCCTTGAGGTTTTTAGGACTTTCTTGGAGGTTCCTTGAGGTTCTTGAGATGTTTTTGGAAGTTCTTGAGAGGTTCTTGGAGGTTCCTTGGGGTTTTTGGGACTTTCTTGGAGGTTCCTTGGGGTTTTTGGATCATTCTTGGAGCTTCTTGAGACCTTCTTGAAGGTTTGTGAGCCCTTCTTGGAGGTTCCTTGAGGTTCTTGAGAGGTTCTTGGAGGTTCCTTGAGGGTTTTGGGGTCTTCAGGGAGAGTTTTGGGACTTTCTTGGAGGTTCCTTGAGGTTTTTAGGACCTTCTGGAGGGTCCTTGAGACCTTCTTGGAGGTTTTTGGGCCCTTTTTGGAGGTTCCTTGAGGTTCTTGAGATGTTTTTGGAAGTTCTTGAGAGGTTCTTGGAGGTTCCTTGAGGGTTTTGGGGTCTTCAGGGAGGGTTTTAGGACTTCCTTGGAGGTTCCTTGAGGTTCTTGAGATGTTTTTGGAGGTTCTTGAGAGGTTCTTGGAGGTTCCTTGGGGTTTTTGGATCATTCTTGGAGGTTCTTGAGAGGTTCTTGGAGGTTCCTTGAGGTTTTTAGGACCTTCTTGAGGGTCCTTGAGGTTCTTGAGACCTTCTTGAAGGTTTTTGGGCCCTTCTTGGAGGTTCCTTGAGGTTCTTGAGAGGTTCTTGGAGGTTCCTTGAGGTTTTTAGGACTTTCTTGGAGGTTCCTTGAGGTTCTTGAGATGTTTTTGGAGGTTCTTGAGAGGTTCTTGGAGGTTCCTTGGGGTTTTTGGGACTTTCTTGGAGGTTCCTTGGGGTTTTTGGATCATTCTTGGAGGTTCTTGAGATGTTCTTGGAGGTTTTTAGGACTTTCTTGGAGGTTCTTGAGAGGTTCTTGGAGGTTCCTTGAAGTTTTTAGGACCTTCTTGAGGGTCCTTGAGGTTCTTGAGAGCTTCTTGGAGGTTTTTGGGCCCTTCTTGGAGGTTCCTTGAGGTTCTTGAGAGGTTCTTGGAGGTTCCTTGAGGTTTTTAGGACTTTCTTGGGTGTTCCTTGAGGTTCTTGAGATGTTTTTGGAGGTTCTTGAGAGGTTCTTGGAGGTTCCTTGGGGTTTTTGGGATTTTCTTGGAGGTTCCTTGGGGTTTTTGGATCATTCTTGGAGGGTCTTGAGATGTTCTTGGAGGTTTTTAGGACTTTCTTGGAGGTTCTTGAGAGGTTCTTGGAGGTTCCTTGGAGGTTTTTAGGATCTTCTTGAGGGTCCTTGAGGTTCTTGAGACCTTCTTGGAGGTTTTTGGGCCCTTTTTGGGGGTTCCTTGAGGGTTTTAGGACTTTCTTGGAGGTTCCTTGAGGTTCTTGAGATGTTTTTGGAGGTTCTTGAGAGGTTCTTGGAGGTTCCTTGAAGTTTTTAGGACCTTCTGGAGGGTCCTTGAGGTTCTTGAGATGTTTTTGGAGGTTCTTGAGAGGTTCTTGGAGGTTCCTTGGGGTTTTTGGATCATTCTTGGAGGTTCTTGAGGTTCTTGAGACCTTCTTGAAGGTTTTTGGGCCCTTCTTGGAGGTTCCTTGAGGTTCTTTAGAGCTTCTTGGAGGTTTGTGAGCCCTTCTTGGAGGTTCCTTGAGGTTCTTGAGATGTTTTTGGAAGTTCTTGAGAGGTTCTTGGAGGTTCCTTGGGGTTTTTGGATCATTCTTGGAGGTTCTTGAAGGTTTTTGAGACCTTCTTGAAGGTTTTTGGGCCCTTCTTGGAGGTTCCTTGAGGTTCTTGAGAGGTTCTTGGAGGTTTTTAGGACTTTCTTGGAGGTTCTTGAGAGGTTCTTGGAGGTTCCTTGAGGGTTTTTGGATCATTCTTGGAGGTTCTTGAGGTTCTTGAGACCTTCTTGAAGGTTTTTGGACTCTTCTTGGAGGTTCCTTGAAGTTTTTAGGACCTTCTTGAGGGTCCTTGAGGTTCTTGAGACCTTCTTGAAGGTTTGTGAGCCCTTCTTGGAGGTTCCTTGAGGTTCTTGAGAGCTTCTTGGAGGTTCCTTGAGGTTCTTGAGAGCTTCTTGGAGGTTTTTAGGACTTTCTTGGAGGTTCCTTGGGGTTTTTGGGGCCATCTTGGGGGTTTTTGGGGTTGTTTTGGGCCCTTTTTCTCATTTTCTCCTCCTTTTTCCTCTCTTTTCCTCCCCAGCTCCTTCCTCCTCCCCCCAACCCCTTCTCCTCCTCCTTCTCCCCCCCCTTCCCGTCTCCCCCCCATGAAGCTTCTTGCCCTTCCCAGGGGGGTTGGGGACGGGGACCCCCGACTCCCCGAGACCCCCGCCCTGCTCCTCCTCTCCCGTTTGGCAGCAGCAGAAGACCCCAGCCCCAATTTGATCACCCCCAAAGTCATCCTGGGCCTTTTGGGGTACCTGACGGGGGTCCCCAACCCTTCCCCCCGAGCCCCCCGACTCCTCCAACGCCTTTTGGGGTACCCCCAGTTTCTGGGGGGTCTGATCCGCACCTACGTCCCCTCCCTGCTCCATTCCTCCCTGGTTTTGGGGTTACCCCCCCCGGCACCACCCCAAAAACAACCCCAGGAGAGGAAGGGGAGACCCCAGACCCAACCCAGGAGGGGACGGCTCCGAGAGCTGGGTGAGTTCAGGGGGGGTTTGGGGGGGTCCCGGGGGGATTTGGGGTCTTTGGGGGGATTGGGGGATTTGGGGTCTTTAGGGGCTCTAGGGGATTTAGGGGTCCCTGGGGGGGATTTGGGGTCTTTGGGGGGATTTGGGGTCCCTGGGGGGACTTGAGGGGTCCCTGGGGGATTTGGGGGGGATTTGGGGGGGATTTAGGGGGTCTTTAGGGGCTTCTAGGGGGGATTTAGGGGGTCCCTGGGAGGGATTTGGGGTCTTTGGGGGGATTTGGGGGGGTCCCTGGGGGCTCCTAGGGGGGATTTGGGGGGGATTTGGGGTCTTTGGGGATTTGGGGGATTTGGGGTCTTTAGGGCTCCTAGGAGGATTTAGGGTCCCTGGGAGGGGAGGTCTTGGGGATTTGGGGGATTTGGGGGACTTGGGGTCTTTAGTGGGTCCTAGGGATTTTGGGGTCCCTTGGGAGGGATTTGGGGCCTTTGGGGGATCTGAGGTCCCTGGGGGATTGGGGGGATTTGGGGTCTTTAGGGGTCCTAGGGGGATTTTGGGGGTCCCTGGGGGGATTTGGGGGGGATTTGGGGTCTTTAGGGGGTCCTAGGGGGGATTTAGGGGGTCCCTTGGGGGGGATTTGGGGTCCCTGGGGGGATTTGGGGGGATTCCTGGGGGATTTGGGGGGATTTTGGGGTGATTTGGGGTCCCTGGGTGGGACTTAGGGGGGTTTTGGGGGTCCCTGGGGGATTGGGGGGTCCCTGGGTAGGGGGGATTTGGGGATTTGTCTTTAGCTCCTAGGGATTTAGGGTCCTTGGGGGATTTGGGGTCCCTGGGGGGATTTGGGGGTCCTGGGGGATTTGGGGGGATTTTGGGTGACTTGGGGTCCCGGGCGACTTACGGGGTTTTGGGGTCCTGGGGGATTGGGGGATTTGGGGTCTTTAGTGGGTCCTAGGGGGGATTTAGGGGGTCCCTGGGAGGGGATTTGGGGTCTTTGGGGGATTTGGGGTCTCCTGGGGATTTGGGGGATTTGGGGGATTGGGTCTTTAGGGAGTCCTAAGGAGGATTTAGGGGTCCCTGGGGGATTTGGGGATTTGGGGGGGTTTTGGGGTCTTTAGTGGGTCCTAGGGGGAATTTTGGGGGTCCTGGGGGATTTGGGGTCTTTGGGGAGGGGGGGATTTGGGGTCACTGGGGGATTTGGGGTCTTTGGGGGGATTTGGGGTCCCTGGGGGGATTGGAGGTTCCTGGGGATTTGGGGAGGTTTTGGGGGTGCTGGGGGATTTTTGGGATTTGGGGTCCTGGGCGGGACTTGGGGGTTGGGGGTTTGGGTCTCTAGGGGGTCCTGGGGGGGATTTTGGGGGGACTTGGGGAGGATTTAGGAGGTCCCTGGGGGATTTGGGGGGGATTTGGGGTCTTTAGTGGGTCCTAGGGGGGATTTAGGGGGTCCCCGGGAGGGGATTTGGGGTCCCTGGGGGATTTGGGGGGGATTTGGGGTCTTTAGGGGCTCCTAGGGAGGATTTAGGGGGTCCCTGGGAGGGGATTTGGGGGGGCATGGGGGGTCCTGGGGGGGATTTTGGGGAGATCTAGGGTCCCTGGGGGGGGATTTGGGGTCTTTGGGGGGGATTTGGGGGGGATTTGGGGTCTTTGGGATTTGGGGTCCCTGGGGGACTTGAGGGGTTCCTGGGGTTTTGGGGGATTTGGGGTCTTTAGTGGGTCCTAGGGGGATTTTGGGGGTCCTGGGAGGGGATTTGGGGTCCCTGGTTTTGGGGGGTCCCTGGGGATCTGGGGGGTTTGGGGTCTTTAGGGGCTCCTAGGGGATTTAGGGGTCCTGGAGGGATTTTGGGGCCCTTGGGGGATTTGGGGTCCTGGGGACTTGAGGGGTTCCTGGGGATTTGGGGATTTGGGGTGCTGGGGATTTTGGGGGATTTGGGTCCCTGGGGGACTTGGGGGCTTGGGGGATTTGGGGTCTCTAGGGGTCCTAGATTTGGGGGACCGGGGGATTTGGGGTCCCTGGGAGGGATTTGGGGATTTGGGGTCTTTAGTGGGTCCTAGGGGGATTTTTGGGGTCCCTGGGGACTTGGGGTCCCTGGGGGATTTGGGGGGGATTTGGGGTCTTTAGGGGCTCCTAGGGGGGATTTTGGGGGTCCCTGGGAGGGGGTTTGGGGTCTTTGGAGGGGCCCTGGGGGGGTTTTGGGTTTTTTTGGGGTGTTTTTGGGGTTTTTTGGGTCCCTGGGGTGGTTTCTGGGATTTTGGGGTGATTTGGGGTGATTTGGGGTGATTTGGGGTGATTTGGGGTGATTTGGGGTGATTTGGGGTCCCTGCCCCCCCAGGTGAGGGGCTGCTCCGTGCCCTGGGGGTCTCGGCCTCCTCCCCCTTTGGCCGGGGGCTCCTCACCCAGATGTTGAGGTTTGGGACCCCCCCAACGCGCCTGGCGACGGCCACGGCCCTGCCCCTGCTGGCCAGGTACCTATAGAGCACCTATGGACCCCAGAGAGACCCTATAGACACCCTATAGACCCCATAGAGCCCCTATAGACCCCATAGAGACCCTATAGAGCCCATAGAGCCTCTATAGACTCCATAGAGACCCTATAGACGTCATAGAGCCCCTATAGAGCCCCTATAGACACCCTATAGAGCTCCTATAGAGCCCCTATAGACCCCATAGAGCACCTATAGACCCCTATAGACACCCCATAGAGCCCCTATAGAGACCCTATAGAGCCTATAGAGCCCCTATAGAGACCCTATAGACACCCTATAGAGCCCCTATAGACACCCTATAGAGCCCCTATAGACTCCATAGAGCCCCTATAGACCCCCTATAGAGCCCCTATAGACCCCCTATAGATACCCTATAGACCCCCCATAGAGCCCCTATAGACCCCCTATAGAGCCCCTATAGACCCCATAGAGCCCGTATAGACCCCATAGAGCCCCTATAGACCCCATAGAGCCCCTATAGATACCCTATAGAGCCCCTATAGAGCCCCTATAGACACCCTATAGAGCCCCTATAGACCCCATAGAGCCCCTATAGACCCCCTATAGAGCCCCTATAGACCCCATAGAGCCCCTATAGACCCCCTATAGAGCCCCTATAGACCGCCTATAGATACCCTATAGAGCCCCTATAGACCCCCTATAGACACCCTATAGATACCCTATAGCGCCCCTATAGAGCCCTTATAGACACCCTATAGAGCCCCTATAGACCCCATAGAGCCCCTATAGACACCCTATAGACCCCCTATAGAGCCCCTATAGACCGCCTATAGACCCCCTATAGAGCCCCTATAGAGACCCCCAGGAGCCCCCTGACCCTATAGATCCCCCCCCAGACCCCTATGGATCCCCCCAGCCCCTATAGATCCCCCTATAGACCCCATTAGACCCCCTATAGACCCCCCCCAGACCCTATAGAACCCCTCGAGACCCCCCGGGTGTCCCCGAATCCCCCCAAATGTCCCCAAAATGTCTCAAAATGTCCCCAACCCCCCCAAGTGCCCCCCAACCCCCCCCCCAGTGTCCCCAATGTCCCCCCCAGTGTCCCCAAATCCCCCCAAATGTCCCCAAATCCCCCCCAATGTCCCCCAATGTCCCCAAATCCCCCCCAAATGTCCCCAAATCCCCCAAATCCCCCCAAATGTCCCCAAATCCCCCCAAATGTCCCCAAATGTCCCAGAATGTCCCCAAATCCCCCCAAGTCCCCCCAAATGTCCCCAAATCCCCCCCAAATGTCCCCAAAATGTCCCCAACACCCCCCCCATGTCCCCCCATCCCCAACCCCCCAAAGTCCCCTTCCCCAAATGTCCCCAAATCCCCCCAAACCCCCCAAATCCCCCAATGTCCTCAATCCCTCAAATGTCCCCAAATCCCCCAAACCCCCCAATGTCCCCCAAATCCCCAGAATGTCCCCAAATCCCCCAATGTCCCCCAAACCCCAATGTCCCCAAATCCCAATGTCCCCAAATCCCCCAAATGTCCACCCCAAATGTCCCCAAAGTCCCCAAATCCCCCCAAATGTCCCCAACCCCCCCAAACCCCCCAATGTCCCCCCTGTCCCCCCAGGTGGTGTCCCCCAGCCCGGGCTCTGCTGTGGGGGGAGGGGGCGGTGTCCCTGCTCCTGGGGGGGGTGACCCTGGCTCGGGGTCCCCAATGTCACCCCCCCCCTCCCCCCCAATTCCCCCTCTACGCCGCGGCCGCCATCGGGGTCCTGAGGGGGGGACACGGAGGGGACAGAGAGGTGGGGACACTGGGGACACTGGGGGGGCACTGGGGGGGTACTGGGGACACTGGGGACATCTGGGGGGGTACTGGGGGGGAGGGTTGGGGACACTTTGGGGGCATCTGGGGGGGTATTGGGGACACTGGGGGGCACTGGGGGGGTACTGGGGGGGAGGGTTGGGGACACTGGGGACACTCGGGGGGGACTGGGGGGAGGGTTGGGGACACTGGGGGTGGTTGGGGACACTGGGGACATTGGGGGGGCACTGGGGGGGGTTGGAGACACTTTGGGGACATCTGGGGGTATTGGGGACACTGGGGACACGGGGGGGGCAGTGGTGGCACTGGGGGGGAGGGTTGGGACAGTGGGGACACTGGGGGTATTGGGGACATTGGGGGGGCACTGGGGGGGGGTTGGGGACACTGAGGGGGGTTGGGGACACTTTGGGGACATCTGGGGGTATTGGGGACACTGGGGACACTGCGGGGGAGGGTTGGGGACATCTGGGGGGGTATTGGGGACATTGGGGACACGGGGGGGGCAGTGGGGTGGCACTGGGGGGGAGGGTTGGGGACAGTGGGGGGGGTTGGGGACACTTTGGGGACATCTGGGGGGGTATTAGGGACACTGGGGGGCACTGGGAGGGCACGGGGGTGGGGACACTGGGACATCTGGGGGGTATTGGGGACACTGGGGACACTGGGGGGGGGTTGGGGAGACTGGGGACATCTGGGGGGGTACTGGGGGGGTGGTTGGGGACACTTTGGGGACATGGGGGTATTGGGGACACTGGGGGGCACTGGGGGGGGTTGGGGACACTGAGGGGGGTTGGGGACACTTTGGGGACATCTGGGGGTATTGGGGACACTGGGGACATGGGGGGGTGGGGGGCACTGGGGATATAGGGGGGGTTGGGGACACTGGGGACACTGGGGGGGCACTGGGGGGAGGGTTGGGGACACTTTGGGGACATCTGGGGGGTATTGGGGACACTGGGGGTACTGGGGGGGAGGGTTGGGGACACTGGGGACATGGGGGGGGTATTGGGGACATTGGGGACACGGGGGGGACACTGGGGTGGCACTGGGGGGGGTTGGAGACACTGGGAACATCTGGGGGGGTACTGGGGACACTGGGGACACTGGGGGGGAGGGTTGGGGACACTGGGGACATCTGGGGGGGGTACTGGGGACATTGGGGACACGGGGGGGCACTGGGGTGGCACTGGGGGGGAGGGTTGGGGACAGTGGGGGGGGTTGGGGACACTTTGGGGACATCTGGGGGTACTGGGGACACTGGGGACATGGGGGGGTTGGGGACACTGGGGGCACTGGGAGGGCACTGGGGTGGTGGAGACACTTTGGGGACATCTGGGGGATTGGGACATGGGGGCACTGGGGGTTGGGGACACTGAGGGGGGTTGGGGACACTTTGGGGACATCTGGGGGTATTGGGGACACTGGGGACATGGGGGGGTTGGGGACACTGGGGGGGCACTGGGGGGAGGGTTGGGGACACTGGGGGGGCACTGGGGGGAGGGTTGGGGACATCTGGGGGGGTATTGGGGACATTGGGGACACGGGGGGGCACTGGGGTGGCACTGGGGGGGAGGTTGGGGACAGTGGGGACACTGGGGGGGTATTGGGGACATTGGGGGGCACTGGGAGGGCACTGGGGGTGAGTGGGGACACTTTGGGGACATCTGGGGGGTATTGGGGACACTGGGGGGGCACTGGGGTGGCACTGGGGGGGAGGGTTGGGGACACTGGGGACATGGGGGGGTTGGGGACACTTGGGGACAACTGGGGGGGTATTGGGGACACTGGGGTGGCACTGGGGGGGGTTGGGGACACTGGGGACATTTTGGGGACATCTGGGGGTTGGGGACACTGGGGTTGAGGGTATAGGGGACACTGGGGGGGCACTGGGGGGGAGGGTTGGGGACACGGGACACTGGGGGGGGGTTGGGGACACTGGGGGGACATGGTGGGGAGGGTTGGGGACACTGGGGGGTGTTGGGGACACTGGGGGGGTATTGGGGACACTGGGGACATGGGGGGGTTGGGGACACTTGGGGGTGCTGTTGGGGACATCTGGGGGGGCGTTGGGGACACTTGGGGGGACCTTGGGGACACTGGGGGACATTGGGGGGGTATTGGGGACATTGGGACACCTGGGAGGGGGGCGTTGGGGACACTGGGGTGGCACTGGGAGGGGTTGGGGACATTGGGGACATCTGGGAGGATGTTGGGGACATTTGGGGGGTGTTGGGTGACACTTGGGGACATTGTGGGGGGTGTTGGGGACACTGGGGACAGCGGGGGGGACACTGGGGGGGGGGTGGGGACATCTGGGGACACTGTGAGTGGCACTGGGGACCTTGGGGACATTCTGGGGACATTTTGGTGACCTCTTGGTGACCCCCAGGAGGAGGCTCCGGACCCGTGGGGACACGGAGGTGGCCTTGGGGACAGCGGTGACACCGGCGGCGAGGACCTGCAGGAGCCTCTTGGGGACACCTGGGGACAAGAAGGGGACCTGGGGGACACCGAGGACCCCCCGGGGACCTTGGGTGTCCCCCCCCTGCTGTCCCCAATCTTCTCCCCCTGTCCCCAAGGGGACCCTTTGTCCCCAAGGCCACCCAAACGGCCCCGGGTGGCCCCAGATCAATGTCCCCAAATGTCCCCAACCCCCAATCAGTGTCCCCAAACCTCCCCCTCCCGGTGTCCCCAACCCCCCCAAATGTCCCCAACCCCCAATCAATGTCCCCAGACGTCCCCAATGTCCCCAAACCAATGTCCCCAACCCCCCCAAGTGTCCCCAGATGTCCCCAACCCCCCCAACCAATGTCCCCAACCCTGCAATCAACGTCCCCAAATGTCCCCAATTCCCACCCAATGTCCCCAGATGTCCCCAACCCCCACCCAGTGTCCCCAGATGTCCCCAAACCAATGTCCCCAACCCCCCCAAGTGTCCCCAACCCCCCCAGATGCCCCCACCCAATGTCCCCCAATGTCCCCAACCCGACGTCCCCGATGTCCCCAACCCCCCTGTCCTTACTCCCGTTGTCCCCACGACCTCCTCTTCCTCCCCAACGGGGTCCCCCCCGGTGTCCCCGCCACCCGTCACTCGGTGTCCCTCTCCTCCCCGGTCATGGCGGCCATGTTGGGCGGGGCCTTCGCCGAGAGCCGCCAAGAAGCCATCGCCTTGCCGGCCGCCCCTCGCCTTCCCCTCCTCCTCCTCCTCCACTTCCTCCACGGTTGCCGGGGGACCCCGGGGGGTTGTCCCCTCCTTTGTCACCCCTTGTCACCTCCCCAAGCCGGGGCCACCATCTCCTTGGCCCGACGCTTCATGGTGGCCCAAGAGCTGGAGGCCACCGTGGCCGCCGCCGTCGTCGCCGAGGACCCCGTGGCCCTCTGGGCCTTGGCCGAGCGTTGGGCTTGTGGCCCTTTGGCCACCAGGGCCACCGAGGCCATCTTGGCCGGCTCGCCTCAAAGGGTGGCCCCGCGCTTGGTGCGGGTGGCCCGGGTGGCCCGATGTCCCCAACTTTTAGGCCGGGCCCTGATGGCGGCGGTGGCACCGCCGGGACCGCCGGGAGAAGGGACCCCCAGGACGTTGGAAATGGGGGAGCCCTGGGGAGGGTGGGGGGATCCCTGGCTTCAGGTGGCACCTGGGGACCTCAGGGACAACGAGGAGGACGTTGGGGACAACGAGGAGGAGGTTGGGGACAACCAGGAAGATGTTGGGGACAACCCAGAGGACGTTGGGGACAACCAGGAAGAGGTTGGGGACAATTCAAGGACGTCGTAAGGGACAAAGATCTGGAGATGGAACTGGAAGAACCTTGGTGAGAACTTGGGGACCATCAAGAAGACGTTGGGGACAACCCAAAGGACCTTGGGGACAACCCAGAGGACCTTGGGGACAATGAGGAAGAGGTTGGGGACAGCCAAGAAGACGCTGGGGGCAATTCAAGGACGTCATAAGGGACAAAGGTTTGGAGATGGAGCTGGAAGAACCTTGGTGAGACCTTGGGGACCATCACGAAGACGTTGGGGACAACCCAAAGGACCTTGGGGACAATGAGGAGGAGGTTGGGGACAACCAAGAAGACATGGGGGACAACCAGGAAGACGCTGGGGACAATTGGAGGACATCGTAAGGGACAAAAGTCTGGAGATGGAGCTGGAAGAACCTTGGTGAGAACTTGGGGACAACCCAAAGGACCTTGGGGACAATGAGGAAGACGTTGGGGACAACCAAGAGATCCTTGGGGACAACTAAGAGGACGTTGGGGACAATGAAGAAGAACTTGGGGACAATTTGAGGACACCGTAAGGGACAAAGATCTGGAGATGGAACTGGAAGAACCTTGGTGAGAACTTGGGGACCATCAAGAAAACGTTGGGGACAACCCAAAGGACCTTGGGGACAATGAGGAGGAGGTTGGGGACAACCAAGAAGACATGGGGGACAACCTGGAGGAGCTTGGGGACAATTTGAGGACATCATAAGGGACAAAAATCTGGAGATGGAACTGGAAGAACCTTGGTGAGATCTTGGGGACAACCCAAAGGACCTTGGGGACAACCAAGAACATCTTGGGGTCCATCAAGAAGACGTTAGGGACAACCTGGAGGAGCTTGGGGACAAAAATGTGGAGATGGAGGTGGAAGAACCTTGGTGAGAACTTGGGGACAACCCAAAGGACCTTGGGGACAACCAGGAGGAGCTTGGGGACACCCTTGGGGACATCAAGGAGGCCTTGGAAGGTTTTGAGGACCTTCTTGGGGACCTTTTTGGGGTCTCTGGGACCTTTTTGGGGACCTTCTTGGGGTCTTGAAGACCTTTTTGGGATCTTTAGGACCTTTTTGGGGACATCCTTGAGGTCTTGGGACCTTCTTTGGGACCTTTTTGGGGTCTCGGGGACCTTCTTGGGGTCTTGGGGTCCTTTTTGGGGTCTCTGGGACCTTCTTGGGGACATCCTTGAGGTCTTGGGGACCTTTTTGGGAACCTCTTTGAGGTCTCGGTGACATCCTTGGGGTCTTGGGGACCTTCTTGAGGTCTTGGGACCTTTTTGGGGACCTTTTTGGGCTCTTGGGGACATTTTTGGGGTCCTTAGGGCTTTTTTGGGGACCTTCTCGGGGTCTTGGGGACCATTTTGGGGTCTCTGGGACCTTTTTGGGGTCTCTGGAGCCCAACGTGGGGCCCCAGTTTTTCCCTCAGGGACCTTTTGGGGGTTCCCCCCTCCCCCCCCCCCAAACTCGTGACTTGGGGACCCCCAGGGTGGGGGTTGTGGGGACCTTGTGGGGACCCCCGGGGGGTGGCACCTGGTGGTTTTGGGCTGAATTCTGGGAATTTTGGGCAATAAAAGGTGGAAAAAACTCTTGGAGTTTTGGTGGCTCTGCCTCCCAAAGCCCAAAAAACCCCAAAACCCCCCAAAAGCCCCCAAACCTCCCCAAAACCCCCCAAAATCCCCTAAAAACCCCAAACCTCCCCAAATCCCCCAAAACCCCCTAAAAACCCCAAAACGCCCCAAATCCCCCCAAGTCCCCCAAAACCCCTCGAAATCCCCCAATTCACCCAAAACCCCCCAAAATCCCCCAAATCCTCCCAAAGCCCCCAAAACCCCCTAAAAACCCCAAAACGCCCCAAAACCCCCTAAAATCCCCAAAACCCCCTAAAAACCCCAAAACCCCCCAAACCCCCAAAACCCCCTAAAAACTGCAAAACCCCCCAAATCCCCAAAACCCCTCAAAATCCCCCAAAACCCCCAAAGCCCCCTAAAAACCCCAAAACCCCCCAAATCCCCCAAACCTCCCAAAACCCCCTAAAAACCCCAAAATCCCCCAAATCCCCCCAAATCCCCAAAACCCCCTAAAAACCCCAAAACCACAAAACCCCAAAATCCCCCAAATCCCCAAAACCCCCCAAACCTCCCAAAACCCCCTAAAAACCCCAAACCCCCCAAATCCCCCCAAGTCCCCCAAACCTCCCCAAATCCCCTAAAATCCCTAAAACCCCCTAAAAACCCCAAATCCCCCAAATCCCCCAAACCCCCTAAAAACCCCAAAACGCCCCAAAATCCCCTAAAATCCCCAAAACCCCCCAAAACCCCCAAAATCCCCCAAACCCCCAAAACCCCCCAAACCCCCCAAATCCCCAAACCTCCCAAACCCCCAAACCCCTAAACCCCAAAACCCCCCAAACCCCAAACCCCCAAACCCCAAAACCCCCTAAAAACCCCAAATCCCCCAAAACCCCCTAAAACCCCCAAAACGCCCCAAATCCCCAAAACCCCCCAAAATCCCCTAAAAACCCCAAATCCCCCAAATCCCCCAAACCCCGAAAACCCCCCAAAAACCCCAAATCCCCCCAAACCCCCAAAATCCCCCAAACCCCCAAAACCCCCTAAAAACCCCAAACCCCCAAAATCCCCCAAACCCCCAAAACCCCCTAAAAACCCCAAATCTCCCCAAATCCCCCAAAATCCCCCAAAACCTCCTAAAAACCCCAAAACCCCCTAAAAACCCCAAAACGCCCCAAATCCCCCAAACCCCCAAAACCCCCTAAAACCCCCAAATCCCCAAAACCCCCCAAACCTCCCCAAAACCCCCCAAAATCCACCCCCAAAACCCCCAAACCCCCCCAACCATCCCCACCTAAACCCCCACAAACCCACCAAACCAACCCCCAAACCCCAACCTCCACAAACCCCCCAAACCCCAAGCCCCCAAACCCCAAACCCCAAAACCCCAAACCCCTAAAACCCCCAAATCCCCTAAAACCCCAAACCCCCCAAACCCCACCCCCCAAAACCCCCCCCCATCCCAACCCAACCCACCCAACCCACCCATCCCCACCAAACCCCCCCCCAAATCAACCCCCAAACCCCAAACCCCCAAATCCCCCAAACCCCAAACCCCACAAACCCCCAAACCCCAAAACCCCAAACCCCAAACCCCCAAAACCCCAAACCCCAAACTCCCCAAAACCCCCAAAACCCCCCAAACCCCCAAACACCCCCAAACCCCCCAAAATCCCCCAAATCCCCCAAAACCCCCAAATCCCCCCAAAATCTCCCAAACCCCCCAAAACCCCCAAAATCCCCAAACCCCCCAAAACCCCCCATGTCCCAAAACCCCCAAACTCCCCCAATTCCCCCAAAACCCCCAAACTCCCCCAAATCCCAACCCCCCAAAACCCTAAAAACCCCAAAATCCCCAAACCCCCAAACCCCCCCAAAACCCCCCAAAACCCCCAAAACCCTCTAAAAACCCCAAATCCCCAAAATCCCCTAAAAACCCCAAACCCCCCCAAAATCCCCCAAACCCCCAAAATCCCCCAAAACCCCCAAAACCCCCTAAAAACCCCAAATCCCCCAAAACCTCCAAAACCCCCCAAAATCCCCTAAAAACCCCAAAACGCCCCAAATCTCAAACCCCAAACCCCCCCAAAACCCCCCAAAACCCCCAAACCTCTCAAACCCCCAACCCAAAATGCCCCAAAAACCCCAAACCAATCCCCCAAACCCCCAAAACCCTAAAATCCCAAAACCCCAAACCCCTAAAAACCCCAAAACTCCCCAAACCCCAAACCCCCAAATCCCCAAAACGCCCCAAACCCCAAAACTCCCTAAACCCCAAACCCCAAACCCCTAAAAACCCCCAAACCCCCAAATCCCATCCCCTTTTTTTTTCCCTTTTTCTTTTTTTCCGTTTTTTTTTTTTCCCACACCCAAAAATCTCCGGAATGGCCCCAAAAAAATCGCCATAAATGGGCACGGCGCGCGGGGCCGTGACGTCACCGGGGGGGCGGAGTTTAAAGTTTTTGGGGTTTTTTTTTTGGGTTTTTTTGCCGGGGGGGGAAAAGGAAAAAAAAAACCCGAAACGGGAGCTGAGCATGGAGAATTTGGGTGAAAAACGGGGGGTTTTGGGGCTTTGGTTCTGGGGGGGGTCCTGGGGGTCCCGTTTGAGGGGGGGGGGTCCTGGGTCCCTTTTTGGGGGGGTCCTGGGTGCCATTTGGGGAGGGTTCTGGGGGTCCCATTTAGGGGGGGTCCTGGGGGGTCCCTTTTTGGGGGGGTTCTGGGTCCCTTTCTGGGGGGGGTCTTGGGGTCCCATTTAGGGGGGGTCTTGGGTCCCTTTTTGGGGGGGGGTCCTGAGGGTCCCGTTTGGGGGTCCTGGGGTCCCATTTGGGGAGGTTCTGGGTCCCATTTGGGGGTCCTGGGTCCCTTTTTGGGGGGGGGTTTGGTCCCTTCTTTTTGGGGGGTCTTGAGGGTCCCATTTGGGGAGGGTTCTGGGGGTCCCATTTGGGGGGGGTCCTGGGTCCTTCTTTTGGGGGGGGGTCCTGGGGTCCCATTTAGGGGGGGTCCTGAGGGTCCCTTTTTGGGGGGGGGGTCCTGAAGGACCCATTTGGGGGGGTCTTGAGTCCCTTTTTGGGGGGGGGTCTTGGGGTCCCATTTGGGGGGGGTCCTGGGTCCCTTTTGGGGGGGGGGTCCTGAGGGTCCCATTTGGGGAGGGTTCTGGGGGTCCCTTTTTGGGGGGGGGTCCTGGGGGTCCCATTTAGGGGGGGTCCTGAGGGTCCCTTTTTGGGGGGGTCCTGGGTGCCATTTGGGGGGGGTCTTGGGTCCCTTCTTGGGGGGGGTCCTGAAGGTCCCATTTGGGGGTCCTGGGTCCCTTTTGGGTCTGAGGGTCCTTTGGGGGACTCTGGGGTCCCATTTGGGGTCTGGGGTCCCATTTAGGGGTCCTGGTCCCATTTAGGGGGTCTTGGGTCCTTTTGGGGGGGCTGGGGGTCCCATTAGGGGGTCCTGGGGTCCCATTTAGGGGGTCTTGGGTCCCATTTGGGGGTCCTGGGTCCTTTTTGGGGGTCCTGAGGGTCCCATTTGGGGGTCTTGGGTCCCTTTTTGGGGTCCTGGGGGTCTCAGGGGCCTGGGTCCTTCTTTTTGGGTCCTGAGGGTCCCTTTTAGGGGGTGTCCTGGGGTCCCATTTAGGGGGGGTCCTGGGGGTCCCATTTGGGGGGGGTTCTGGGTCCCTTTTGGGGGGGGTCCTGGGTCCCTTTTGGGGGGGGGTCCTGGGGGTCCCATTTGGGGGGGCTCCTGGGTCCCTTTGGGGGGCGGGGTCTTGGGTCCCATTTTGGGGGGGGTCCTGGGTCCCTTTTTGGGGGGGGGTCCTGGGGGTCCCTTTTTGAGGGGGGGTCCTGGGCCCTTGGGGGTCCTGGGTCCCATTTAGGGGGGGTCCTGGGGTCCCATTTGGGGGTCCTGGGGTCCTTTGGGGGTCCTGGGTCCTGTTTGGGGGTCCTGGGGTCCCATTTAGGGGGGGTCTTGGGGTCCCATTTAGGGGGTTGGTCCTTCTTTAGGGGGGTCCTGGGTCCCATTTAGGGGGGGTCCTGAGGGTCCTTTTTGGGGGGGGTCCTGAGGGTCCCATTTGGGGGGGTCCTGGGTCCCTTTTGGGGGGGGTCCTGGGTGCCATTTGGGGAGGGTTCTGGGGGTCCCATTTAGGGGGGTCCTGGGTCCCATTTGGGGGGGGGTCTTGAGGGTCCCATTTGGGGGGGTCCTGGGTCCCTTTTTGGGGGGCGTCTTGGGGGTCCCATTTGGGGGGGGTCTTGGGTCCCTTTTGGGGGGGTCCTGGGTCCTTTTTTGGGGGGGGTCCTGGGTCCCATTTGGGGGGGTTCTGGGTCCCTTTTGGGGGTCCATTTAGGGGGTCCTGGGGGTCCCATTTAGGGGGTCCAGGGTCCCATTTGGGAGGGTTCTGGGTCCCTTTTTGGGTCCTGGGGGTCCCATTGGGGGGGTCCTGGATCCTTTTTGGGGTCTTGATCCCCTTCCCCAGATTCCTTGGCCGATCTGGCCCCCCCGCCCCCCCCCGTCCCCCACTGGTGAAGGAGCCCACGGGGGGGCCCCTTCCCCCCCCCCAAAACAAGGGACCCAGGAGCCCCCCCGTGAGATGAATGGGGGGTTTGGGGGGGGGGATTTGGGGGGAATTTGGGGGATTTTGGGGACTTTGGGGGGGGGGGGGAAATTTGGGGTGAATTTTGAGGATTTTGGGGACGATTTGGGGGGTTTTGGGGACACCGGGAGAGGGGGGGGGAAACTTGGGGAGAATTTTGGGGGCAATTTGGGGGATTTTGGGGAAAACTTTGGGGAGAATTTGGGGGAGGATTTTGGGGACAATTTGGAGGATTTTGGGGACTTTAGGGGCAGGGGTGGGGGGGGGGGATTTGGGGACAGTTTGGGGGATTTTGGGGTTTTTGGGGACACCGAGGGGGGGGATGTGGAATTTTGGGACAATTCTTGGGACTTTGGGCACCTCCCAGGCAGCAGTTGGGGACCCGGAGCAGCTCTACAGGTACCTTGGGGACTTTTCTTTATTTTGGGGGGGGGATTTGGGGACAATTTGGGGACTTTTGGGGTCATTTTTTTGGTTATCCCCAACCAGCACCATCCAGAAAACCCCAAGGACCCCCCCGGGCCCCCCAGGTTTGGGGGAACTTGAGCGGCTCCTCCGGGACCTCAGCGTCACCCAAAGCTCCATCGCAGGTACCCAACCTCCAAAAAAACCCCAAAATTCCCCCCAAAACCTCCAAAAAACCCCAAAATTCCCCCAAAAAACCTCCAAAACCTCCAAAAATTCCAAAATTCCCCCCAAAACCTCCAAAAATTCCAAAAAACCCCAAAGCTCCCCCAAAAAAACCCCCAAATTCCACCCCCCGGAGCACCCGAGGTCTTCAAGGGTTGAGTTTCTCCAAGAACGTTGAAGACGCCTCCAAAATTCCCCCAAAAACCCCCCCCAGGACCCCCCCAGTGACCCCAAAACCTCCAGAAAACCCCCCAAATTCCCAAAAACCCCAAAACACCCCAAAACCCCCCCAGAATTCCCCTCGTGGAGCACCCAAGGTCTTGGGGAACCTCCACGCGTTGAGTTTCTCCACCCTTCAGATGAGATCCTGGCCCAGTTCCCCCCCCCGGGGACCCCCCAGGAGATGAAGAAAGAGGAAGAGGAGGGGACCCCCCCCCGGTGAGTCACCCCAGAGCCCCAAAACCGCAGAGTTTTCACCCAAAACCTGAATTTTCCCCCAAAACCCCCAAATTTGCCCAAAAACCCCAAATTTTCCCCCAAAACTCCAGAATTTTCCCTAAAACCCCAATTTTTCCACCCAAAACCCCAAATTTTCCCCCTAAAACCCAAAGTTTTTCACCCAAACCTCGAATTCTCCCCCTAAAATTCCAATTTTCCCCCAAAACCCCAAATTTTTCCCCCAAAATCCACATTTTTCCCCCAAACCCCCAAATTTCCCCCTAAAACCCCAATTTTCTCCCCAAAACCCCGATTTCCCCCCCAAAACGAGGTCCCCACCCCACGTCCCCTCCCAGAGGATTGTGGAGACCCCAAAACCCCCAAGATTTTCCTCAAAACTCCAAATTTTCCGCGCGAATCCCAAATTTTCCCCTAAAATCCCATTTTTTTTGCCCTAAATCTTGGCTTTTCCACCCAAAACGATATCCCCACCCCACGTCCCCTCCCATAGCACACTGGGGACCCCCCAAAACCCAGAATTTCCCCCCAGACCCCAAGATTTCCCCCAAAACCCCAATTTTTCCATCCAAACTCCAAGTTTTCCGCGCGAAACCCGAAATTTCGCCCCAAACTCCCAGTTTTTTGCCCTAAATCTTGGCTTTTCACCCCAAAACGATGTCCCCAACCCACATCCCCTCCCATAGGACACTGGGGACCCCGCGGGCCACCACGGCCACCCAAGAGTTGGACAAACTGATGGCGTCGCTCTCCGACTTCCACCTCCGCGGGATGGAGCCCAAGGTTGGGTTGGGTTGGGTTGGGTTGGGCTGGGTTGAGTTGGGTTGGGTTGGGTTGGGTTGAGTTGGGTTGGGTTGGGTTGAGTTGGGTTGGGTTGGGTTTGGTTGGGTTGAGTTGGGTTGAGTTGGTTGGGTTGAGTGGGTTGGGTTGGGTTGAGTTGGGTTGGGTTGGGTTGGCTAGTTGGGTTGGGTTGGGTTGGGTTGGGCTGGGTTGGGTTGGGTTGGGTTGGGTTGAGTTGGGTTGGGTTGGGGTGGGTTGGGTTGAATTGAGTTGGGTTGGGTTGGGTTGGGTTGGGTTGGGTTGGGTTGAGTTGGGTTGAGTTGGGGTGGGTTGGGTTGAGTTGAGTTGGGTTGGGTTGAGTTGGGTTGGGTTGGGGTGGGTTGGGTTGAGTTGAGTTGGGTTGGGTTGAGTTGGGTTGGGTTGGGTTGGGTTGGGTTGGGTTGGGTTGGGTTGGGTTGAGTTGGGTTGGGTTGGGTTGGGTTGGGTTGGGTTGAGTTGGGTTGGGTTGGGTTGGGTTGGGTTGACCCCAAAACCCCCCAAATTTCACTGTTTTCCCCCCAAATCTTGCAGCCCCCCCCAAAAGGCAAGGAGGGGACGGAGGGGGACGCTCTGGACGCCATGTTGGGGCTGCTCCACTCCGACCTCGCCCGCCAAGGGGTCCCCACGGCCACCAAGGGGCTCTGCGGCTTCTGCCACAAACCAATCGCTGGCCAGGTGAGCAACCCCCCCGTGGCCCCACCCCCATTGGCCCCACCCCCATTGGCCCCTCCCCTGATTCCTCCTGTTTTCCCACTAATTCCTCCCGATTTTGGGTCGATTCCTCCCGGTTCTGGGTCCCGCAGGTGGTGAGGGCCTTGGGGTGCTCCTGGCACCCTGAGCACTTCGTCTGCGGCCGCTGTGGGGGGGAGTTGGGGGGCAGCAGCTTCTTCGAGAAGGACGGGGTCCCCTACTGCCCCCCCGACTACGGGCGCCTCTTCTCCCCCCGCTGCGCCCGCTGCGCCCAACCAATCCTCGACGTGGGTCTGGGGGACCTCTGGGATCTTGGGTTGGGTTGGGTTGGGTCGGGTTGGGAGCTCTTGGGTTGGGTTGGGTTGAGTTGAGTTGGGTTGGGTTGAGTTGGGTTGGGTTGGGTTGAGTTGGGTTGGGTTGGGTTGGGTTGGGTTGGGTTGAGTTGAGTTGGGTTGGGTTGGGTTGAGTTGAGTTGGGTTGAGTTGGGTAGGGTTGGGTTGGGTTGAGTTGGGTTTGGTTGGGTTGGGTTGAGTTGGGTTGGGTTGGGTTGAGTTGAGTTGGGTTGGGTTGGGTTGAGTTGAGTTGGGTTGGGTTGGGTTGAGTTGAGTTGGGTTGGGTTGAGTTGGGTTGGGTTGGGTTGAGTTGAGTTGGGTTGGGTTGAGTTGGGTTGGGTTGGGTTGGGTTGAGTTGAGTTGGGTTGGGTTGGGTTGGGTTGGGTTGAGTTGCAATGGGTTGAGCTGGGACCTGTTGGGTTGGGTTGGGACCTTCTGGAAGGAGTTGGGACCTTTTGGGTTGGGTTGGGTTGAGTTGGGTGGGATTGGGTTGGGTTGGGTTGGGTTGGGTTGGGTTGGGTTGGGTTGGGTTGAGTTGGGTTGGGTTGGGTCTGGACCTCTTGGGGCGGGGTTTTCGTGATGTCCCCACCCCCTCCGTGTCCCCAGAAAATGGTGACAGCCTTGGAGAAGAACTGGCACCCCGAGCACTTCTGCTGCGTCGAGTGTGGGGAACCCTTCGGCGAGGAGGGTGGGTGCCTCACCGCCCCTCCCCCACCCTGTACTTGTCCCCTGATGTCACCTGACCCAAACCCAACCCAACTCAACTCAACCCAACCCAACCCAAGAGGTCCCAACTCAACCCAACCCCACCCCAAGATTGGTCCCAACCCAACTCAACCCAACCCAACCCAACTCAACCCAACCCAACCCAACCCAACTCAACCCAACCCAACCCAACCCAACTCAACCCAACCCAACTCAACCCAACCCAACCCAACTCAACCCAACCAAACCCAACTCAACCCAAGCCAACTCAACTCAACCCAACCCAACCCAACCCAAGAGGTCCCAACCCCTTCCAGAAGGTCCCAACCCAACCCCAAGAGGTCCCAACCCAACTCAACCCAACCCAACCAACCCAACCCAACCCAACCCAACCCAACCAACCCAACCCAACTCAACCCAACCAACCCAACGCTTCTTCTCCGCTTTTCTCCAGCCCCACGTTGGTCCCACCTCCATATTGACCCCCCCACCACCTCCATATTAGTCCCCACCCAACATTGTTCCCACTTCCATATTGGTCCCACCACCACCTCCATATTGGTTCCCACCCCACGTTGGTCCCCACCCAACATTGGTCCCACCTCCATATTGGTCCCCACCCAACATTGGTCCCACCTCCATATTGGTCCCCACCCATCATTGGTCCCACCACCACCTCCATATTGGTTCCTACCCCATGTTGGTCCCCATCCAACATTGGTCCCACCTCCATATTGGTCCCCACCCATCATTGGTCCCACCACCACCTCCATATTGGTTCCCACCTCCATATTGGTTCCCACGCCAACATTGGTCCCACCTCCATATTGGTTCCCACGCCAACATTGGTCCCATCCCATGTCCCCCCCAAGTCCCTGCTGTCCCCCCAGGCTTCCTGGAGAAAGATGGCCGCCAGTACTGCCGGAAGGACTTTGCTGAGCTCTTCTCCAGCCGCTGCCGGGGCTGCGGGCGGCCAATCCTGGAGGGTTATATTGCAGCCCTCCAGGGGCTCTGGCACCCCGAGTGCTTCGTCTGCAGGGTCAGGCCCCTCCCCCCCCTGCCCCCCCCCTTCCCATGAGCCTCAGCATCCCCCGTCCTTATTTTTGGGTTGATTTTCCCCTTTTTTGGGTCCGTTTCTCTCCATTTTGGGATCGATTCCCCCATGTTTGTCTCCATTTCCCCATTTTTTGGGTCGATTTCTCCATTTTTGGGTCAGTTTCTCCCCATTCGGCACCATTTCCCCCATTTTGGGGTCGATTTCCCAATTTTGGGGTCTATTTCTCCCTATTTTGCCTCCATTTCCCCATTTTTAGGTCAAATTCCCCATTTTTAGGTCAAATTCCCCATTTTTAGGTCATTTGCCACATTTTTGGGGGCGACTTGCCCATTTTTGGGTCAATTTCCCCATTTTTTTGGTCAATCCCCACAATTCTGAGTCCATTTCCCCATTTTGGGTCCATTTCCCCATTTTGGGTCAATTTCCCCATTTTGGGTCAATTTCCCCATTCCGTGTCCCATTTCCCCATTTTTTTTGGTCGCTTTCCCCTTTTTTGGGTCCGTTTCTCTCCATTTTGCCTCCATTTCCTCAGTTTTTGGTCGATTCCCCCATTTTGAGGTCGATTTCCCCATTTTGGGGTCGATTTCCCCACTTTGAGGTCGATTTCCCCATTTTCTGCTTCGTTTCTACTGATTTTCCTGGTTTGGGGCTGATTTCCCAATTTTGGGGTCTATTTCTCCCCATTTTGCCTCCATTTCCCCATTTTTAGGTCAAATTCCCCATTTTTAGGTCATTTGCCACATTTTGGGGGGCGACTTGCCCATTTTTGGGTCAATTTCCCCATTTTTTTGGTCAATCCCCCCAATTTTGAGTCCATTTCCCCATTTTGAGTCCATTTCCCCATTTTGAGTCCATTTCCCCATTTTGGGTCGATTTCCCCATTCCGTGTCCCATTTCCTCATTTTTTTTGGTCGTTTTTCCCTTTTTTGGGTCCATTTCTCTCCATTTTGCCTCCATTTCCTCAGTTTTTGCTCGATTCCCCCATTTTGAGGTCGATTTCCCCATTTTCAGGCCTATTTCCCCATTTTTGGGGTCATTTCCCCTCTTTTTCAGATCCATTTCCCCATTTTTGGGTCCTTTCCCCATTTTTGGCCTTCCGTTTCCCCCATTTTCCCGCCGATTCCCCCGTTTCCTCCCCCACTTCCCCTCCCCCTCATCCCTTCCTCTTCCCTTCCCAATTTTTCCCCCTTTTTTCCCTATTTTTCCCACTTTTCCCCCCATTTTTCCAGGAATGTCTCTCCCCTTTTTTGGGGGGCACCTTCTTCGAGGACGGGGGCCACCCCTACTGCGAGCGCCATTTTCACGCCCGCCGGGGTTCCCTTTGCCGGGCCTGCGGGGACCCCATTTCCGGCCGTTGCGTCACCGCCATGGCCCAACGCTTCCACCCCGACCACTTCCTCTGCTCCTTCTGCCTCCGCCCCCTCGCCAAAGGGACCTTCCAAGAGCATGATGGGAAGGCCTACTGCCAACCTTGCTTCCTACGACTCTTCCGTTGAGGCGGCGGCGCCGGAAAACCCCCCCCCCCCCGGGAGGGACTTCCGGGACGTCTCTGGGAGGTTCTGTTGGGTGAAAAGAAGCGTTGGGTTGACCAATGGAGAGGTCACCAAAGGTTCTACGGGGCCAGGGGACCCATAGGGACCTTGGGACTGTCTTGAGAAGGTCACATGGGGTGAAAAAAAAAGCATGGCCTTGACCAATGATCAAGTCTTGGAGGATTCTGTGGTGCTGGGACCTCTGGGAGGTCACGTGGGGTGGGGAACATCAACGGGTTGGCCAATGGAGAGGTCGCCAAGGGATCTATGGGACCGGGGGACCCAGAGGGACCTCTGGGAGGTCATGTGGGGTGGGAAATGGTGTTGGATTGGCCAATGAAGAGGTCGCCAAGGGTTCTGTGGGGCTGGGGGACCTCCAGGGGGTCACGTGAGGTTTGGAACATCAAGGGGTTGGCCAATGAAGAGGTCACCAAGGGTTCTGTGGGGTTGAGGGACCCAGAGGGACCTCTGGGAGGTCACGTGGGATGAAGGACGTCCAGGGGTTGGCCAATGAAGAGGTCGCCAAGGGTTCTGTGGGGTTGAGGGACCCATAGGGACCTGTCACGGTTTAACACTGGCCCGGCAATTAAACCGAATACCAGACGCTCTCTATTAATCTCTCTCTCCTTGATAGAGAAAGAAGAGAGAATAAGGGAGAGAGACTGATGGGTTGGAAACTAAACTACACAACTTTAATGAACAGTAATGATAAATAGGGAAAATGACTAAATCTATACAAATATACAGGAAAATGGAAACCACATTCCTCCCCCCTCTCCCCCAATAACTCTCACGTCACCACCGAGGCTGCAGGGCAGCCCTGGGAAAGTCCAGGCTGGAATCCTGGAGTCGGCAGCAGTCGGGAACCGGAGGCAGGAACACACAGATATGGGCTGGCACGGATCAGGACCACAGGCAGATGAATGGACAGGATCCTTCCAGGATGCCGAGGAGGAAGGGAAGCAGGAAAAGATCTGGCTCGGCCCACGTGGTGCCTCAAATTTATACTGAGTGTGACGTATATGGGATGGAATCCTCTGTTTGGTCAATTCTGGCATCTATCTTGTCTGTTCCTCCCTAAAGGAGGGTTCAGGTGGGACCTCTGTGTCCTCCTGGACGGTAAAATGTTTTCCTCAGAGCGGAGGAAAGCAGTGTCCTTGGCCTGCATACCAGTCTCTAGCAGTAACTATAAACATCAAGTGTTATCAATCCTAGAAACAGACACTGAGAAACTTGCTGTTAGTTTCACAAGTACAGCTACTTACAAGGGACTTAGCTAAAAGCAAAAGTACAGAAACAGAAAACCACCTTTATCCTGGTCCAAACCAGGACATTCCACCCCTTATTCCATACCATTTGCGTCATGCTCCAATCATTACTAACTCTTATCCCTAAACATATCTATACACAAATTACTACTATCTCTCTGTGCTAAAATTCACTAAGTAATTCAGTCTACAATTGCAGATGTTGATCTATTGTAGCAGATTCTCAAAAGAAGGACCAGTCTTCACAGTTCATGTCCATGGTTCACAAGTTGCAGGTTGCAGATGGTAATTTCAAGGAAGTTACTGGATGTCAGCCGATGAACCTAGTTCTGGTTTCATCACCACAAAATCATCCTGAAAAACACTCATAGAACACTGTTAGTTTATGCAACAGTTCACATAACAGTAGTTATGGTGGGATACAAGTTCATGACTCCCAAAGAGTCTATGCATTACTGATTAAGCTAGACAAGCAGAAATTAGGAATTCTCACCTAGTGTTAGATTCCCTTGTGGTACACATTGTACTTCTCCATCTTTCATCATCACCCACCAAGTGTGTCCAGGCCCTTGAGCGAAAGCAACCCCACGAATGGGTTTGCCTTTGCCCGAGGCAGGATAAATCCAAACTGTTTTCCCTAGCAGATTCTTCTCATGCACCACAGGCACTTTGTCCCCATCTACTGTGTGTAGAAGATCTGACTGAGCAGGACCAGCTCGATTGATGGAACCCCTGGTATTATCTAACCAGGTAGCTTTTGCCAAGTGCTTGTCCCAGTTTTTGAAAGTTCCACCACCCATTGCTTTTAAGGTAGTTTTTAACAGACCATTGTACCTTTCAATTTTACCTGAGGCTGGTGCATGATAGGGAATATGGTATATCCACTCAATACCATGTTCTTTGGCCCAGTTATTTATGAGACTATTTTTGAAATGAGTTCCATTATCTGACTCAATTCTCTCCGGTGTACCATGTCTCCACAACACTTGTTTCTCTAGGCCCAGGATAGTGTTCCGGGCTGTGGCATGAGGCACAGGATATGTTTCCAGCCATCCTGTACTTGCCTCCACCATTGTAAGCACATAGCGCTTACCCTGGCGAGTTTGAGGCAATGTGATGTAGTCGACTTGCCAGGCCTCCCCATACCTATATTTTGACCATCTCCCTTCATACCATAGAGGTTTCAACCTTTTTGCTTGCTTAATTGCAGCACATATGTCACAATCGTGGATAACCTGCGCAATAGAGTCCAAAGATAAATCCACCCCTCGGTCACGAGCCCATCGATATGTTCCATCCCTGCCTTGAAGACCTGAAGCATTGTGGGCCCATTTGGCCAAAAACAGTTCACCTTTATGGTCCCAGTCCAGATCTATTTGGAACACTTGAGCAGCCTCATCTGCTCGTTGGTTGTTTCAATGTTCCTCGGTAGCTCGATATGAAGGTACGTGGGCATCTACGTGACGCACTTTTACATCAAGTTTCTCTAACCTAGCAGCAATGTCTTTCCAGAGTTCAGCAGCCCAGATAGGTTTATCTCTACGTTGCCAGTTGTTTTGCTTCCACTGCTTTAACCAACCCCATAAGGCATTTGCTACCATCCATGAGTCAGTATAGAGATAAAGTCTCGGCCACTTTTCTTGTTCAGCAATGTCCAAAGCCAATTGGATGGCTTTTACCTCTGCAAATTGACTTGATTCACCATCTCCTTCATCTGTTTTTGCAACTAGTCGTATAGGATTCCATACGGCAGCTTTCCACCTTCGATGGCCTCCTACCAGACGACAGGATCCATCAGTGAAAAGAGCATATTGTTTCTCACTCTCTGGTAGTTGGTCGTATGGTGGGGCTTCTTCAGCCCGTTTTACCACTTTTCCTGGTGGCATTCCAAAGTGTTTGCAATCTGGCCAATGTGTTATTGCTTCTACAATTCCTGGACGATTGAGTCTTCCTATCCTAGCTCTCTGTGAGATTAAAGCAATCCATTTACTCCAGGTAGCATCGGTAGCATGATGGGACGATTCTCTACCTGTGTACATAAAACCCAGTACAGGTAATCGTGGCACCAGGAGGAGCTGTGCTTCAGTACCAATCACTTCTGAAGCAGCTCTAACTCCTTCGTATGCGGCCAGTATCTCTTTTTCAGCAGCTGTGTAGTTGGCTTCGGAGCCTTTGTAGTTTCGACCCCAAAATCCTAGAGGTCGGCCTCGAGTCTCTCCTGAATCTTTTTGCCAGAGGCTCCATGAAGGACCATCACCTCCATCTCCGGTGTAAAGAATATTTTTGATGTCTGGCCCTGTTCGAATTGGTCCAAGGGCCATTGCCTGCACAATCTCCTGTTTAATATTCTCAAAAGCAGCTTGTTGTTCTGAGCCCCATTTAAAGTCTTTCTTCTTCCGAGTAACCTCATAGAGAGGTTTCACAATCTGATTATAAAAAGGAATATGCATTCTCCAGAAACCAACAGTTCCTAAGAAGGACTGAGTTTCCTTTTGGTAGTTGGTGGGGCCATAGCAGTTATTTTGTTAATCACGTCCATTGGGATGTGGCGACGTCCATCTTGCCACTTAACTCCCAGAAACTGTATCTCTTGTGCAGGTCCCTTAACCTTGCTCCTTTTAATAGCAAAACCAGCCTCTAGGAGGATTTCAGTTATCTTCTTACCTTTCTCGTAGACTTCCTTTGCTGTGTCACCCCACACAATGATGTCATCGATGTACTGTAGATGTTCTGGAGCTCCACCCTTTTCCAAGGTATCATGGATCAGTCCATGGCAGATGGTAGGACTGTGTTTCCACCCCTGGGGCAGTCGATTCCAGGTGTACTGGACACCTCTCCAGGTGAAGGCAAATTGTGCTCTGCATTCTGGTGCTATAGGAATAGCAAAAAATGCATTAGCAATGTCAATAGTAGCATACCACCTGGCTGCCTTTGACTCCAGCTCATACTGAAGTTCTAGTATGTCCGGCACAGCAGCACTTAGTGGTGGTGTAACCTCATTCCAGGCACGATAGTCCACTGTCAGCCTCCACTCTCCATTTGGCTTTTTCACTGGCCATACAGGACTGTTGAAGGGTGAATGAGTCTTGCTGATCACTCCTTGGCTCTCTAGTTGCCGGATCAGCTTGTGAATGGGGATCACAGCATCTCTGTTGACACGATATTGTCTACGATGCACTACTGAAGTAGCCGTTGGCAGCCGCTGGTTTGTAGTCCTCAGCAATCCCACTACAAAGGATTTATCTGAAAGGCCAAACAAAGTATGCAGCCATTCTGCATTCTCAGTCTTAATAGCTGCAGTACCAAAGGACCAGCGGTACCCTTTCGGGTCCTCAAAATCACCTCCCTTGAGGTAGTCTATGCCAAGGATGCACGGAGCATCTGGACCAGTCACTATTGGGTGTTTATGCCACTTTATTCCAGTGAGGCTCACATCAGCCTTCACAATAGTCAGTTCTTTAGATCCTCCCGTCACTCCAGAAATAGTGACGGAGTCTGTGCCTTTCTGATTCGATGGCATTAGGGTGCACTGCGCACCAGTGTCCACCAAGGCTTTATACTTTTGTGGCTCTAATGTGCCAGGCCATCGAATCCACACAATCCAACAGATTCGGTTGTCCCTCTCCTCCACCTGGCTGGAGGCAGGGCACCTCTAAGCTTGAGCACATACAGCATTGTCAGTATGTGCATTACTGGAGCTTGCATCCCCAGTACTCACACCTGATGTGCAGGGATCTTGAGTCACCAGCATATTTGGATTGGGTAACTCTACACTGGAGATTTGAGCAGCCATCTTTTTAGAAGGACCTCCTTTTGCCTTCGGCTTACTCATCAACTTAATCACTCGGTCCTGTAGGTCAGCAGTAGGTTTCTTGTCCCACTTTTTCATGTCCTCTCCACACTCACACAGGAGTGCCCATAGAATTCCTCTTGGGATATTCTGTTTCCCTCGATTCTGTCTCATAGGAGGGCGTCTCCTCTTAATGGTGGCAATGGGGCGTCCTCCGTCTGTCTGAGGAAAAAGGGGTGAATGCAGTTTCTCAGATGCTCTCTTGATAGCTGAGACCCAGGCCCGATGAGGGGCTGTGACAGCCTCTTCACACTCTCGTCAGTTTTAATCACATCACCCACAGCTGTATCCACTTCTGCAGGAACCCATAGCAGTACTGATAGAGTATGGTTAAAAGGTGATGGTGCAGCATGCACAAACCTTTGCATCATAGGTTTAGGACATGGTACGTGATAAGGGTCTTCAATGTCATCATCATTATAGATCACTTCTCGTACAGCCAATTCTTCCAGATACCTGATAGCTTTTCCAAGTCTGCGTGCTTTGACCTGTGGGCAATCTATTGCCTCTTTATAGGGATATCTCTCCCTGACAGCTGACAAGAGTCGTTTCCACAGGCTAGTAGTTCCAGCCTTTTCCCCAAATGCCCGATCAATACCTGCATCTTTGGCTACAGGGCCCAACTGCCTAGCTTCCTTCTGAGTTAATGTTATGGTAGCAGCCCCATCATTCCAGCATCGGAGTAACCAAGAGAGGAGTGGTTCACCTGTAAAACGGCTGTAGTCTTTCCTCAGAGTACGCAAGTCTCTCATGGAATAGGGCTGAGCAGATTCTGAGTCTGAGTCCTCATCTGACTCTGCTCTAGGGAATGCTGTACGAGGAGAGGCAGTATCCCCTGTTTCCTCTGTTTCCTCTATCACCTGGTCATCTTGTTCAGACTTGGAAGGGTTAATTTCTGATTTCCCTGGTTTTTCTTTTCTCCTAGTTACAGGGTTAACAAGTAACTGTGTGGGCTGAGGGGGAGAGGCTGAGGCGTCTGCAGCAGTAGCAGCAGCAGGGCTTGCTTTCTGAGCAGCAGCAGTGTCTGTGGGAGTAGAGACAGCAACTGGAGCTGTAGCCGATAAGCTGGCAATGCTGGCCGGCCTTATCTGAGTTGTGCCCTTGCGTGAGGGGGGGCGAGAAGCGGCTGCAGAGGCAGGAGTGGGGGTGCTCTCTTTACGAGATGTGCTCGTTCCCCTAGTTGTAGTTGTCTTATTCCTCACCAATATATGGTAGCACATGAAAATATTCACAGACACCTGAACAACAATGCCTACAAGAATCAGGAGGTTCAAAACTATAACAATCATAATGCCATTTTGACTAGAATCCATTGAACTCAGCCCAAGAGTGGTGTATTTCCTCAAAAGCAGGCTGAAAATGTAATTACCAACAAAGTTCTTAATCCTTCTATGAAACACCACTACACCATGCACGATGATATACATCAGTATGGAGGACCATATTGCAACAATGGTTCTTAAGCATTTCTTACGGAAGAAAAACCACATATTAACAGCAATTCCAGCTGCGAATAAGCAGATTGCATACCCTAAGTACCAGAGGTACGGCATGATTGGTTTAATCTCCAACCCTGTGAAATTTCCAAAGAACAAGGTCTGATTCCAGCTCAGGAAAGCCATTCTTTCACTGGAGTTGGAATTCAAACTGTTCAGACAATTTGGTCAAAATTTAAACTGGACTCGAGCCAATTAGCTCGGGCCCCACGTTGGGCGCCAATAAATCTGTCACGGTTTAACACTGGCCCGGCGATTAAACCGAATAACAGACGCTCTCTATTAATCTCTCTCTCTCTCCTTGATAGAGAAAGGAGAGAGAATAAGGGAGAGAGACTTATGGGTTGGAAACTAAACTACACAACTTTAATGAAACAGTAATGATAAATAGGAAAAATTACTAAATATATACAAATATACAGGAAAATGGAAACTACATTCCTCCCCCCTCTCCCCCAATAACTCTCACGTCACCACCGAGGCTGTAGGGCAGCCCTGGGAAAGTCCAGGCTGGACTCCTGGAGTCGGCAGCAGTTGGGAACCGGAGGCAGGAACACACAGATATGGGCTGGGATGGATCAGGAGCACAGGCAGACGAACGGACAGGATCCTTCCAGGATGCTGGGTGAAGGAAGGGAGGAAGGGAAATCAGGAAATCCAGAAGTCTGGAGATCTGGAAATCCAGAAAAGATGTTGTTACAGTTTATACTAGAAATAAAATAATATTGGTTGTAAAATTTTACAAGTGAACAAATTAAGAGTTAGAAGGGGCTCGGGTAGACTAAAACTCTGGAAATAAGTAACTAGTTAAGAATGAGCTAATCCTTACAAGAACAATGATCAAAGGAAAATAAGGAGTGTGTCGACCCCATCAGCAAAAAAAAAACATTAATCAAAGGAGAATAGTTAGGTAAGCTGATACTATACACCAAAGATCAAGATGAAAAATTGTATCCAGGTGGTGGGCCAGGTGGTAATGACAGCTGAAATGGTAAACCGTGGATTTACAGCTCAAGAGATGACTATCTATTGTTATTTGTAAGATCTATGTGATTGTTTGTCTATTGTTATCTGCATGATCTATGTGACAGCTTGTGACTAAAATTTATGTAACTCTGTACGTGGCCTGTAATGGAAAAAAAGTATAAAAGCTGAACCAAAAATGAGGGTCTTCGGAACCCTGACTTGGGACGCTAGTCCTCAGGCTTCCCGGGCCCTGAATAAAGCACCGCATAAACTGACTCTGTTGGTTTGTGTTTTGGTTAAGGGCAACAGTTTTCTGGCGACCCAGATGGGACTCCGGAGGCGGCTGGGGCGGTTCACGTGCTGATCCACTCCAAAAGCCGGCACCAGGTGATTCCTGGAGGAGACATCAACCCGTGCCCGACCCCGCGCCCGACGGACGACCATAAGGTAAGCCCGAAGGTGCTTTATTCCTTATAGAAATAAGTTAGTATTAGGATTGGTTGGTTGGAAGCCTAGGCGCTGGTCGTAAGACACGGCAAGTAGAAAGCTGTGCGGATCCAGCACTTGCCACTCGCGGCGACGAGTATAGGCAAGTTCGGTATCTTGTTCTGGTAATCGGCCGTATATTGGTTTTGTGTGTGTGTGTGTATAAGAGCGCGCAAATATAAGTGTCAGCATGCTGCCTTTTAAGACCTTTAGAGCTCTGTCTTGTAATAGCAAGGATATCCCTGAGGATTCACCTCTGGGTTGTCTGTTGAAACATTGGAAAGAGGGTAATTTTGGACAAGAGTTACGGAAGAAAACCTTGATTGATTACTGTAATCATGTGTGGCCTGAAGATGAAACAGGGGGTATGCAGTGGCCGCGAAATGGTACATTAACCCCTGAAATACTAAGTCCTATGATGAACTTTTTGCGAGAAACTGAGAAATGGGATGAAATACAGTATTTGGATTTGTTTTATTATTTAAAAGGAAAACCTGAGTGGCAGGAGGCTTGTGGGCTGTTAGTGTTAAAATCTATGAAAGTAGAATGTGATAAATGTCCTGGCTGTAAGGAACGCAAGGTACGGTTCTCGGAGGAGGAGGAGGATGTATCCTTGTTAGTTTCCCCAAGTGCACCACCGCTCCCACCTTATAAGGCCCCTTCAGAAAGTTCAAACAAGGATCCGTCTTCCTCCTCATCAGAAGAAGAGATGGAACAGGAAAATTTGAAAGATCAACCGAGGACGCCACTAGCGGAGCGTACTCGAAAGGGAAGGCAGGGAAAAGGAAGTGGCCTTTCACACCCCAAATTGATGGCCCCACTGCGGGAGGCAGTGGGAGCGGGGGGAGGAAAAGTGATGATAAAGGTTCCTTTTTCGCCAAATGATTTAATAATATGGAAGCAATCAGCAGGGGCATATAGGGAAAATCCAGATAAAGTGGCCCGAATTGTGAAAATGGTAATAAAAACACAGAATCCTGATTGGAATGATTTGCAGGTATTATTGGACACCATTATGGATTCCACAGAAAAAGAAATGGTATTCAGGGCAATGACGAATCGGGCAAGGGAATTGATTAGAATGCAGATAGCACAAGGATCGGTAAATGAGTTGGTACCCAGGGAGGATCCTGGATGGAATCCCAATTCTTCAGCGGGATACAAAGCGTTAAAAGATTACCAGGATTTATTAGTAGAAGGGGTACGTGAGGGAATTCCTAAGACAATGAATTGGTCTAAATTATATTCTGTAAGACAAGATAAAGGGGAGTCTCCATCAGTATTCTTAGAAAGACTAAAAGAAACTGCACGGAGATATACAGATTTGGATGTGGAGGCTGAATCGGGCAAGTTGCAGTTGGCATTGATTTTTATGGGTCAGTCTCAGGAGGATATTAGGAAAAAGTTGCAGAAGTTAGAGGGAGAGGATACACGGAATTTGGAAAAGTTATTGGAGGTTGCATGGAAGGTTTATAACAATAGGGAGAAAGAGACAGCAAAGAAACAGCAGGCAAGCATGCTGGCGGTCCTGCAGCAAGCAACGGCTGGAAATAATGGAAGTTATAGAGGTCGCAATCGAGGCAGAGGGAGAGGTGGCGCTGGATTGAGGAATGGCTTTGGGGGCTTTGAGAATCAGGGTATGTGGGGACGAGGAAGGTTAGGACCCAACCAGTGTGCCTTTTGTAGAGGACAGGGACACTGGAAAAATGAATGCCCACTTAAACAGGGAACCCCGATGGGTAAAGGCTTTACAAGTAATGGAATGAATCCGTTTGCGGGAAGTCCACAAGGTGTCGCTCAAGCCTTTATGATGGGGAATTACCAGAATCAGAGTTGACTAGACCGAGATTTGAAAGTTATTTTAGAGGTTGAAGGGGAGCCGATGGAATTTAGGATAGATACAGGAGCTAGTTATTCGGCAATGAATAAACTAAAGGGACCTTTAAGTGATTCTAAGGTATTGGTTGTTGGGGTATCTGGGAAGGTTGAAGAAAGGACATTCCTGCGGCCACTCGATATAAAGTTTGGAGGAAAGGAATTTGATCATCAATTTTTGTATATGCCAAACAGCCCGGAGTCTCTGCTCGGGAGAGACCTGCTTTCAATCTTACAGGCAAGAATAACTTTTGAAAAAGGTAGAGTAAAATTAGAAATACCAGAGGAAAACCTGGCAAAATTGTTTGTAATTAAAGAAATAGGGGGGGAAGAGATACCACAGGAAATCGAACAAGCAGTCGTGCCATGGGTTTGGGAAACAGGGACCCCAGGTAAATCTAAAGCGGCAGTACCAGTGGTAGTAGAATTAAAGGAAGGGGCCCAACCAGTAAGGATACGGCAGTACCCCATTAGCCTAGAAGCTAGAAAGGGGATAGCCCCAATGATAACTCAATTTTTGGATTTAGGGATTCTGCAGGAGTGTGAATCTGAATTCAACACTCCTATCTTCCCGGTCAAAAAGCCTAATGGTAATTACAGGTTAGTGCAGGACTTAAGGGCAATTAATTTAATCACCAAAGATATACATCCTGTAGTGGCAAATCCGTACACATTGTTAACATCTGTTTCTGAGAAATTTCAGTGGTTTACAGTAATTGATTTAAAAGATGCCTTCTTCTGCATACCCCTGGCACCTGAAAGTAGGAACATTTTTGCATTTGAATGGGAGAACCCCGACACGGGAAGAAAGCGCCAACTCACATGGACCAGGCTTCCCCAAGGATTTAAATCCTCGCCCACCATATTCGGTAACCAGCTGGCCAAGGAACTTGAGGAATGGAAGATTACCCAGGTAAAAGACTCGCCTTTCTCTTATGTGGTGTTGCAGTATGTGGATGACATTTTCCTGGGTACCACGGAACAAGGTCTCTGCCTCAAATTAACCATTGGCCTATTGAATATGCTGGGACAGGCTGGATACCGGGTATCCAGAGAAAAGGCACAGCTGGTCAAACAAAAGGTCATCTATTTAGGATGTGAAATTTCGCAGGGGGTTCGCCGTTTGGGAGTAAATCGCATACAAGCCATATGTGCAATTCCAGTACCCCGTAATAATCAGGAACTAAGATCTTTTCTAGGAATGATCGGCTGGTGTCGACTGTGGATCCCCGACTTTGGACTGACAGCCAAACCACTGTATGAGGCTGTGAAGGAACCGAGATTTAAGTGGGGACCCACGGAAGATAAAGCATTTCGGGAGTTAAAACAGGCCCTCAAGGAAGCACCTGCCCTGGGCCTGCCGGATCTAACCAAGGACTTTCAATTGTATGTACATGAAAGGCAAAAGTTAGCCTTGGGGGTGCTCACTCAGAAACTGGGGTCTTGGAAAAGACCGGTTGGGTACTTTTCTAAACAATTGGACTCAGTAAGTGGGGGATGGCCAGGATGTCTAAGAGCAGTGGCAGCCACAGTAATCCTGATCCAAGAAGCACGTAAACTAACATTGGGCAAGCACATGACAGTTTATGTGCCTCATATGGTCATCACTGTATTGGAACAAAAGGGGGGCCATTGGCTCTCATCGAGCAGGATGCTCCAATACCAGGCCCAATTAAGGGAACAGGATGATGTGGAGCTGAAAATAACAAATCACCTTAACCCAGCAGAATTCCTCAGGTCCACCCAGGAAGAAGGAGAGCTGGAACATGACTGCGTGGAAGTAATTGAACAAGTGTACGCCAGCCGGAAGGACCTGAAGGATGAGCCACTGCCGGACCCTGATTGGGAATTGTTCACGGACGGATCCAGCTTTGTGGAAAAAGGTACCAGGTATGCCAGGTATGCAGTGGTTACCTTGCAGCAGATAGTGGAAGCAAAAGCATTGCCCCCGGGCACGTCAGCGCAGAAAGGAGAAATTTGGGCCTTGATAAGAGCCCTGGTACTGAGCCAAGGGAAGAAAGTTAACATATGGACTGATTCCAAATATGCATTTGGAGTAGTACATGTGCATGGGGCTCTGTGGAAGGAGCGGGGACTTCTTAATTCGCAGGGGTCGTCAATCAAACATAGGGAAGAGATAATTATGTTACTGGAAGCAATTTACAAACCATCGGCAGTTGCAGTGATGCACGTCAAAGGACATCAGAACAATCCAGGAAAAGAGTTCCAGGGAAATCGACAAGCGGACCAAGTGGCAAAGCAGGTTGCCAGAGAGGTATGGACTCAATTAGCTTTGTTACCGGCCCGGAGTAACCCTGCCGCTGCACACATGGAAGACAAACCACATTACTCGCCAGAGGATGAGAAGCTGGCTCGGATGTTGCAGGCACGAAAGAACATTAAGGGTTGGTATGTGACTCCAACAGGACAGGTGATCCTGCCGGTAAGAATCATGAAAACAGTACTGGAAACAGAACACAATAAGTGTCACTGGGGTGCGGAGGCAATGGTAAAATTTTTGAAAAATGAAATATTCTCAAACCAGATGTTAACATTGGCAAAAAGAGTAAATGCAATGTGTCCGGTGTTTATTAAAAATAACCCAGTGGTAAGAAGGCAGGTACAAATGGGCAAGTTACAGGTAGGTCCCCAACCAGGAGATTATTGGCAAATAGACTTTTCTGAGTTACCAAAAGCCCAAACATACAAATATCTGTTAGTGTATGTGTGCACATTCTCGGGGTGGCCAGAAGCTTTCCCTTGCAGGACCAATCAGGCAAAGGAAGTGGTAAAAACACTCTTGAAAGAAATCATCCCTAGATTTGGGGTGCCGTTAGGGCTATCATCTGATAGGGGTCCTCATTTCACTGCAGGGATTGTGCAGGAGATTTCTGTAATACTAGGGATAACTTGGAATCTGCACACGCCCTGGAGACCCCAATCAAGTGGTAAGGTAGAGCGGATGAATCAAACATTGAAAAACCAAATTAAGAAAATTTGTCAAGAAGCAAGAATCCAGTGGCCGCAGGCATTGCCTTTGGCTCTGTTGAGAGTTAGGATTAAACCAAGGGAAAGGATAGGGGTAAGTCCGTACGAAATTTTGTACGGCAAACCATACCATGCTACTACTTATCAGGGCGATCCTCATTTGGTGGGGGACCAGATGATATTAAATTATGTGTTGTCTTTAAATAAGACCCTTACAGCACTTAGAGGAGCGTTGCAGTGGAACCGACCGTTACCCCTGGAAAATCCGGTCCACGACATCCTTCCTGGAGACCAAGTCTACATCAGGAACTGGTCAGTGGAACCACTGAAGGAGACATGGGACGGCCCTCATCAGGTGATCATGACCACCTACACGGCCGTCAAGGTCGATGGAATCGACAACTGGATTCACTACACCAGGGTCAAGAAGGTCCCCACGCAATGGTCGGTAGAGCCTTTGTCTCCAACAAGGATGGTGTTCAGAAGGAAGTCATGAGGGCATTGATCTTTTGTAGTTTCATCATGACCGTGGAAACGGTAGTAAAGATCGATGTACCTGAGCCTTATTTGACAGTAGATGAGGGATCTGAAGTTAATTTGACTTGTTGGTTTACTGATGACCAGGGAGCTGGATCCGCCGAAATAAAAGCAGGATGGAAATTGGTGACAGGAGATCAAGTGATCATAAGAGGAGTACAAACAGTTTGGGATAGGCAACACCAGGCTGGAATAACCATGTTGCAGATACCTAGAGTGACCGAGGAAGATGAAGGGGAATATACCTGTATAGTATTAATTCGAGAAAGCTTTGGATATGGAGAACTGACAATGAGAGTTAGACCTAAAACAAAACAAGAAGGGAGGATAACTAGGCAAGCAGTTACCAATGAAAGCAAACAACCGGTTAGTGATGAAAATTTAACAAGGAATAAGGGTCAGGAAAATTTAGTAATTGGATTGATTAGGGATTTTGGCCTTATGCAAAATGTCACAGAAATTACAGCCTGTTTGCCTTTACCCCAAGCAGCAGGTGAACCGATATCATGGGGAATAATACCAGTGGCTGGGATGCCAGAATCCTTGAAAAATGTTTCTTGGACATGCAAATTAGTCCCAAAGGTGGTGATGGTACAGAAAGATGTGTGTCAGACAATTAAGGCTATGTCAGAAAAGGAATGTAAGGGAAAATCCAACTATTATGGATGGGTACAAAATACTAGGAAATGCTTGATTAATTTCCCCGCAAACGAACCATGCGAAAAACTCACTATAAAAGCTAAATCCACACAGAATGAGATGGATTGTCAAAATATTACTAAAAATACCGATACTTGGAAAGATTGGACAACAGTATGGGGACCTAGTATTTTGGAACACTATACATATTTGGGAAAAGTACAATGGTGTATACAGTGGTTTGGGAATAGGAATCGTTCTTATCGAGAAAACCTAGTCATGTCTACTTCCACTTCTCTTAGACAATTACGAACCCAAAGAGAAGAATGGAATTGCACGGAAATATTTACATGTGACACCCCAGAGGACCGAATAGGGTTGGTCCCAGTAAAAATGGCATTAAAATGGGGATGTGAATGCAGGGGATACCATCATACCATTAGTGCGGCACAAGGAAATTTTGCTATAAATTGTAAAGTTATGACCGTTCATAGTCCTGGAAATTTAGTATGGGTATTGGGACATGGACAATGGACATCACATTTACCCTTGGATGGATTGGCCACACAAATTACCTTAGGGGTACCTACTTTATGTCCATATTGGAAACAGGCAAAATTGACACAGAAAGAGAAGGGAAAAAGAGAGAAAAGGGGTATAGATGAAGACTTGGAAATAACAGGGTTAGATGAGAAAGACGAGTGGCATGAACCCTCTTCTGGAGTTAAATTTGGATGGGTATTAGAATCATTATTCGCACCCATCTCGACTTATAGAAATCGGGAAATGCTGTACAAATTGTTAGGACAAACTGAACGGTTAGCTGCAGTGACTAAAAAAGGATTTAGGGATTTAAACCTGCAACTTCAGGCTACTACAAAAATGACCATACAAAACAGGATGGCCTTAGATATGATGTTGCTAAAAGAGCATGGTGTCTGTGGGTATCTGAATAATAAAAATGAACATTGTTGTGTGCATATCCCAAACGTCACCCAGGAAGTAGAGAAAGATATTAGTCAATTGGAACAAATTGAGGACAAGGTCCACGATGTTCAAAAGGAGGCAGAACATAATTGGGTTGGAGCAGTATTTAGCTCCTTAGGGATCCAGGTCTCTGGTTGGATATCATCAATTATACAATATGGAATTATGATAATTATCATTGTTGTGATTGCTTACGTAGTGTACAAGGGTTTATTGGGAATGATTATCAAAGAAATTCAGAATACACGAAGGGTCATGAAGGCTATAACCAGGAAGGAGGTAATATCTCCAGAAGAAGGGACGCCTCCACCTGCTTATCAAGAGGCTTAAAGGTTGAGCATCCTTGCTAAGGAATAATCGAAGGATGCTCAAAAGGGGGGAGTTGTTACAGTTTATAGTAGAAATAAAATAATATTGGTTGTAAAATTTTAAAAGTGAACAAATTAAGAGTTAGAAGGGGCTCGGGTAGACTAAAACTCTGGAAATAAGTAACTAGTTAAGAATGAGCTAATCCTTACAAGAACAATAATCAAAGGAAAATAAGGAGTGTGTCGACCCCATCGAAAATAAGGAGTGTGTCGACCCCATCAGCAAAAAAAACATTAATCAAAGGAGAATAGTTAGGTAAGCTGATACAATCTACCAAAGATCAAGATGAAAAATTATATCCAGGTGGTGGGTCAGGTGATAATGACAGCTGAAATGGTAAACCGTGGATTTACAGCTTAAGAGATGATTATCAATTGTTATTTGTAAGATCTATGTGACTGTTTGTCAATGTTATCTGCATGATCTATGTGACAGCTTGTGACTAAAATTTATGTAATTCTGTAAGTGGCCTGTAATAGAAAAAGGTATAAAAACCGAACCAAAAATGAGGGTCTTCGGAACCCTGACTTGGGACGCTAGTCCTCAGGCTTCCCGGGCCCTGAATAAAGCACCGCATAAACTGACTCTGTTGGTTTGTGTTTTTGGTTACGGGCAACAGTTTTCTGGCTCGGCCCTCGTGATGCCTCAAATTTATACTGAGTGTGACGTATATGGGATGGAATACTCTGTTTGGTCAATTCTGGCATCTATCTTGTCTGTTCCTCCCCAAAGGAGGGCTCAGGTGGGACCTCTGTATCCTCCTGGACAATAAAATGTTTTCCTCAGAGCTGAGCAGTGTCCTTGGCTCTGCACACCAGTCTCTAGCAGTAACTATAAACACCAAGTGTTATCAATCCTAGGAGCACACACTGTCTGAGAAACTTGCTGTTAACCTCAGCAAATGCAATTACTTAAAGAGGCTCAGCTGAAAGCAAAAGGACAAGACAGAAAATCACCTTTATCCTGGCCCAAACCAGGACACCCAGGAACACCCCCCCCAGGGGCACCGATCCGCCTTCAGCCCCGGGCTGGGAATTGAGCACAACGGATCAGAACCAAGGAACGTGTTGGTGATTGGAGCAAAAGCAGCGCTGGGCGCAGGGGAGGCTGCGCTCTGCCAACTGCTGGGCCGAGCAATCCAAACCCTTCCTTTGTTATACATCTTTACTTCCATGTTCGTGACGCAGTGGAGGTGCCCTGCGCGTGCTTGAGGTGCTGTCAGGGGCTCGTTTTCTGCCTTCTTAGAGAAACATGATGAAGTTCAACAAGGGGAAGTGTAGAGTTTTGCATTTGGGGAAGAACAACACGATGTCCCAGGACAGGTTGGGGGCTGACCTGCTGGAGAGCAGTGTAGGTGAAAGAGACCTGGGGGTCCTGGTTGACAAGAGGATGACCATGAGCCAGCAATGTGCCCTTGTGGCCAAGAAGGCCAATGGCATCCTGGGGTGCATTGGAAAGGGGGTGGTTAGTAGGTCAAGAGAGGTTCTCCTCTCCCTCTATTCTGCATTGGTGAGGCCGCACCTGGAGTATTGTGTCCAGTTCTGGGCCCCTCAGTTCAAGAAGGACAGGGAAGTGCTTGAAAGAGTCCAGCACAGAGCTACTAAGATGATTAAGGGAGTGGAACATCTCCCTTCTGAGGAAAGGCTGAGGGAGCTGGGTCTCTTTAGTTTGGAGAAAGGAGACTGAGGGGTGACCTCATCAATGTTTTCAAATATGTAAGGGGTGAGTGTCAGGGAGATGGAGTTAGGCTTTTCTCAGTGGTGACCAGTGATAGGACAAGGGGTAATGGGTGTAAATTGGAGCATAGGAGGTTCAAGTTGAATATTCAAAAACATTTTTTTCCTGTAAGGGTGACAGAGCCCTGGAACAGGCTGCCCAGGGGGGTCGTGGAGTCTCCTGCACTGGAGACATTCAAAACCCGCCTGGACACGTTCCTATGTGAAGTGCTCTAGGTGGCCCTGCTCTGGCAGGGGGGGTTGGACTAGATGATCTTTCGAGGTCCCTTCCAACCCCAAGGATTCTGTGATTCTATGATTCTGGTGGTCGTTGAGGCTGAAGTAAGAAGTCCTCCTCCCTCGTCCCATAGTTGACCCCTCATTCATGCGTCCTTATGTGGGGTTGTTTGTCTCGTTTCTGTCGGTTTCTGGAACATCTGGCGGTTACCTCAGCTTTGCAGCAGCAGCAGCAGCCGGCGACTGCGTCAGCCATTTCCTGTCTTTCTGCAGTTTAACCTTTACACTGGGTTTAACATAAGTCTTAATAAACAATCCCCTAATTGATAGCTCCTCACACCCCGGTCCTTCCCTGTTCCTGCTCCTCTTTCCCTTCACCCTTTCACACCCGCTGCCCCGCCGCTTCCATGTAGCAGGAGGAGCCCTTCTTGCTCCTAGGGCTGATCCTGAGGCCTCGGGGTTTAGCCCATTCCTGGACGATGTCCTAGGGCTGTTCCTGGGGCTCCGGGATCTACCCCTTCTTGCCTGCTCCTGGGGCTCCTCGAGCTGTGGGCTTCTCCATCCTCACTGAAGAGTGAGAGCTCTCTCCATGGGTGTCAGCTGCTCTCTTATTGGCCCCCTGCTCCTGCACATGCTCAGGAGGGAGGCCAGACACAGGTGAATCCACACCCACTCATCAATAACTCAGGGCACCTGCTCCTGTCTCACTACACTTCCAGACCCGGCGTGGGGAGGGTGCTGGGGGGGTGGGAGTCTGGATCCGGTAACTGGATGGAAGGGAATTATTCCAAATGCTGTAGGTGAGGGAGAAATGGTTCCCGGTGTGAGTCTGATGGTTTGCAGTGGTTGTGGGAGCAGGAGGAGGTCAGTGGGTCACACTGCTGGGGTGGGGAAGAACTCAAAGAAATAAATTCTGATTCTTATGATTTTAGGATTGAGTCTGGAACGAGAGGAGGAAGAAAAGAGGAACGGGAAAGACCTGACCTGCCTGGTGCATGCTTGTCGGCTCTGGGAGGGGAGGTCTGTGGAGGGGCCTGGGGCCAGGGGCAGTTTGGGGATGAGTGAAGATGATGGCAGCAAAGAGATGATGGTGATAAGCTGCACATGAACTGGTCCAGGAAATGAAGGAAACTGCAGATGTTCCAGTCCAGACGTGGAAAGGAATTGGTTTTGGAAGGAATTTGGAACAAATGACTGGGAGGTGATTGGCTGGCAAGTACTGGTACTGTGGTGTTGGGTGTTTGTTGTGGGGGTTTTTGATTACACCACATTTAATACCTTGTGTGATACAATTTGCCTGATCAGCAGTAAAAAAAAAAAAAATGATAGATGAAAGCCCTAAGTTGGGAGAAGAGGAGAAGAAGAGGAAGAAGAAGAAGAGGAAGAGACCTATTCGTGCTCCTGTGAATGGTATCTACAGGACAAGTGATCCATGTCAATGTGAAGCTTGCAGGTATGGGTGCAACTGGTGTTACACTCTTGTATCCTCAAGCTCTGAGGGAGAGGGTGAGTGAAAGGAATTCACAAAACGAGTCTAAAAAAACAAAAGGGGGAAATGGTGTCTGTGAATTCCTGCTGAATTATTTGAATAAAGAGTTTGCTAACCAGACTTATACACAGTATTTTGTAACCCCGTTTTGAGAGTACTAATCATGTGTCTGCCTTCAGCACTGTGGAAGTGTCACGGTTTAACACTGGCCCGGCAATTAAACCGAATAACAGACGCTCTCTATTAATCTCTCTCTCCTTGATAAAGAAAGGAGAGAGAATAAGGGAGAGAGACTGATGGGTTGGAAACTAAACTACACAACTTTAATGAACAGTAATGATAAATAGGAAAATATTACTAAATCTATACAAATATACAGGAAAATGGAAACCACATTCCTCCCCCCTCTCCCCCAATAACTCTCACGTCACCACCGAGGCTGCAGTGCAGCCCTGGGAAAGTCCAGGCTGGAATCCTGGAGTCAGCAGCAGTCGGGAACCGGAGGCAGGAACACACAGATATGGGATGGCACGGATCAGGACCACAGGCAGACGAACGGACGGGATCCTTCCAGGATGCCGGGTGAAGGAAGGGAGGAAGGGAAATCAGGAAATCCGGAAAAGATCTGGCTCGGCCCTCGTGATGCCTCAAATTTATACTGAGTGTGACGTATATGGGATGGAATCCTCTGTTTGGTCAATCCTGGCATCTATCTTGTCTGTTCCTCCCCAAAGGAGGGCTCAGGTGGGACCTCTGTATCCTCCTGGATGGTAAAATGTTTTCCTCAGAGCTGAGCAGTGTCCTTGGCTCTGCATACCAGTCTCTGGCTGGACCTATAAACACCAAGTGTTATCAATCCTAGAAGCACACACTGTCTGAGAAACTTGCTGTTAGTTTCAGCAAGTGCAGCTCCTTACAAGAAACTTAGCTAAAAGCAAAAGCACAAAACAGAAAATCACCTTTATCCTGGCCCAAACCAGGACAGGAAGATGCAACTAGAACTGTTCTTTGGGCAACCAGAAGGGAACAGGAAACAAGACATCCGCAGTTCCTGTACCCTAAAAAAGGCTCCAATGTCCATCCCCTTGTGCTAATCTCAGCTGGTTTTGCTGCTCCCCACACAGCATTGCAACTTCAGGTGGTTTTACTGCTGACTGCAGAGTGCTGCACAGGAAAGGGAGAAGGAGCTGGTGTGCGGAATCGAGGGGTAACGAAAGGGGAAACTGAGGCAGACGCTGACTTCATCCAAGGACCACCAGATGAGGGTCAAAAAGCCCCTCAGAGATAAAGTGGCCTTTGAAGGCCTGGCTCTCCCAAGAACTGATAAACATAACCCAGCGTGTTCCTAGCACAGTCATGAATATATATTAGAATAGTTATGAATATGCATTAAGGTGTGGAATATAAACTAAAAGATCATATTTACAGCCTGCGTAGGAGTGGAGTGGAGACTCCCCACGCACCCAGCGCTGTTTTGCTCATTGCAATTCCAATTCTAATAATTAATGAGACCATTAACAAAATATTGAGTCTTGGTTCCTGTATAAAAGGGAGTCTCCTCTCCACTCCCACGCACGACCCCTAAAACTCTGGACTCACCTTTTATTGATTATAATTCTAGGCATATTCAGCAGAGGGTGGGTTTGCATACATATTCATTTGATTGTATCATGTCATTATAATATTCATGATATGTGGAGTCTTCTTTTGGGGAGATATCTGGGGGTCACGAGGGGGTCTTCGGATGAAGTAACAGCTCTTCCTCAAGCTTGAACTTTTTACCTTTCTTGATTTCACTGACTTCACTGCATTGCCTCAAGGTGAGATCAGCCCCAGCCAGAACTTTGCCCTCATCTGCTGCTTGTGACATCTTTATGTTCATCTTGTGCAGATGTTCACATTCCTTTTTAGCCTTGGCAGTGTCTTGTTTTAAGGACAGGACCTACACTTTTAATTATCTCTGAGACAGAAGTTAGCCTCGTTAGGGCCTTGTTTTGTTCACACTTTGTTAGTGGAAAATTCCATCTCCACTGCTTTGTCTTGTCCCCTACTCACCTCTTACTCAGTTTAACTCTTTCCTGAATTTTAATGGTTAGGAATAGAAATTCATCAACATATATTACAAAAATTAACCCTGAGGTGAGGGTCGTGGGACTGGCAACCTTCCAACTCTTCTGGAGGGTGGAGGACCTGTGATTTTGTCTCTCTCCAAGCAATTGGGGGGGAGTGCAATACATCCTGGTGGGCAAAACTGTAATGGAGACCACAAAGTCATCCCATGGGTTGGGGGCTACAACTGGTGACCCGCAAATCACCCTGGAGCCTGGGGTAACAATGGCAACCCCAGAATCCTTCCAGGGGATTTGATAATGCCAGGGCTCAGGAGTCACAACTGGGGACTCCCAAAACATCTCAGGAGACCCCAATTCATCCCAGTGGATGGCAGCTCATCCTCCATGTGGGTGCAGTAGAGGAATCCTATAGGTCATGGTGGGATTTTGTACCATGACAGGGGACCCAAACTCATATCGAAGTGCTTGGGTGGGATATAAGACCCCAAAATCACCCCAAGGATTTAAGACAGCAATGGGGGAGTCCTGAGTTACTTTTTGCAGTGTCAACACAATTGAGTCATCACAGCTCAAGCCAGGAGTGGCTCAAACCCCCAGCACCCCCTGCCCCTCGCAATGGCCCCTTTGGGTTTTAGGTGCCACTGTATCACCTAAAGATGTAGCTACCCCTCTATGGGTAACCTCCCTGTTGCACCTCGCACAGGTGCAACACAGTATGCTGTGTTTCACCCACAGTATGTTTGATGTAGGTTTTGACTGCGCTCACACCCCAACCTCTACTTTGTCACTACGCTGTGGCTTCTTTCTTAAACATAGAGTGACTCTATCTGGTCAAAAACCTCCCTGCATGCCCTAGGGATAGGAAAGATTTCTGTATAAGTGTAATTTTGGTGAAAAATCACTAAATCCATCCAGGACAAAAATTTGAGATCAGCGAGGAATGCAGGAGAAGGTTTAGGATCCACTCAGCCCATCTTCACCATCAGAAAATCCATCGGGGTGAGAGACCCCAGAGATGTCCTGACTGCTGGAGACGGTTTAGCGACAGCTCAGATCTGGTCCAACGGTGACACCATCATACGGGCACCATGTCCTACACCTGTGGGAAAGGTTTTAGCAGAAGAGGGAATGTTATCCAGCACCAGTAGATCCATACGGGTGAGAAACCCTTTAAATGTTCCTGGTGTGGGAAGGAGTTTTTCCAGAGTTCCAATTTATCAGCATCGCTGCATCCACACAAGAGAGAAGTTGTATCCCTGCACTCACTGTGGGAAAGCCTTCAACAGGAGCACCTCTTGGATTAATCACCAACATGTCCACACTGAGGAAAAACCCTACACGTGTCCCCAGTGTGGGAAGGGCTTCAGAGCCAGCTGGGGTCTCACCCAAAACCTACGGATCCATACGGGTGAACGTCCCTACAACTGTCCTGACTGTGGGAAGAGCTTTGCCAGGACATTTTTGATGTCTGGCCCTGTTCGAATTGGTCCGAGGGCCATTGCCTGCACAATCTCCTGTTAAATACTCTCAAGAGCAGCTTGTTGTTCTGAGCCCCATTTAAAGTTAAAAAGGTTACCCATTACTTCTTCCGGGTTACCCCATAGAGAGGTTTCACAATCTGATTATAAAAAGGAATGTGCATCCTCCAAAAAACAACAGTTCCTAAGGACTGAATTTCCTTTTTGGCAGTTGGTGGGGCCATAGCTGTTATTTTGTTAATCACATCCAATGGGATGTGGCGACGTCCATCTTGTTCCTTTTGAGAGGAAATTGTGAAATTTTAGGTGGGAATGTGGAAATTTGCTGGGAAAATGAGGAAATTTGAAGTAAAATTGTTGTGAAAATGTGGATTTTGGGAATATAAAGAGGTAATGTGGGAAACGCAGATTTTTGGAGGGGAAAAAAAGGTGATTTTGAGGGAAAACCCCTTTTCAAGTCCAAAATCCTGATTTTTCATTCCAAAGCTCTCAATTTTCCCAAAATTCACAATTTCCCCTCAAAGTTGCCCAATTTTGCCAAAACTTTGATTCTTATCCTACAGAAATCACCATTTTCATCCCATACCCCCCTTTTTTTTGCAAAACCCCAATTTACAACCGATTTTACCTCAAATTTCCCCATTCCTCCCTAATTCCCACCTAAAATATAACAATTTAAACGCATTTTTAAAACATTGTAACCACCAGCGTTTTAAAACTTGGTGGAATTCCCGCAGGAAAGATAAATAAAAAAGACACTTGTGAAATATTGCCAAGATTGGTGGCCTCTGCATAAATTAGATAGTGGAGAAAAATGGCCACCACACGGAAGCTTAAATTATAATACCATCCTACAACTTATGCTGTTTCTCCGTTGAATAGAAAAGTGGGATGAAGTGATATGTGCAGATATGTTTTTCACCTTAAGGTAGAAGCCAAATGGCAAAAGGATTGTGGAACAAATGTATCACCCCAAGATCCCTTTGTTTTAGCCCTAGAACGGGATCAGAAAAACAGTGAAGTTAAGGAACGCTGTTATGATGCTTGTAATATAGGGAAACCATGTCTTAAGATGAAAAAAAAAAGTTAAGTGGAAAGTACCATTAGCCTCCAAGAATATCAGCCTCTTGTGCCAGGCTGTGGAGTACCGCTGCCAACGTCACAACAGGAAAGCAGCAGTAGCTCCCCAGAACTGGGAAGCGAGAAAAGAGAGGAATTGAAAAGTGTTCCGCAAAAGCCGGTGGGGGGAGACAAAGACCAAGAGAAAGCCCCGTAGGAGACAGGGAAAAAGGTGAAGAGAGAGAGAGAGAAGAGCAGACACTGAAAACCGGGGAGATGATCCCTTAGATGGAACTAGCCATTCTTATTACACAAGGGCAACAGAGCGAAAGGAAAAGGAAAGGGAGGCAGAAATGGCAAAGAGAGGAGAAGATAGAGCAAAACTGGAAATAAATAGAGATAGATTGAAGCAGAGAAAGCTAAAGTAGAAGCCAAAGTCGAAGCAAAGAGAGCAAGGCTTGAAGCACAGAAAGCAAGACTGGAGGCAGAAAAAACAGAGGCAGAAATGTCAGAAATCAAGACAAAAGATCAGACCGGAGAGGGTGAAGTAGAGGGAGGAAAAGAAATCCCAGAGAACAAGGAAAAAGAGGTCCCAGAGAAATATACAATAGCCCCTCTTCGACAAAGTAATGGCCAAATTAGGAGAACAAGCACTGATAAAGGTACCATTTACCACAAGCGGTTTTAACAATAGGATTTATTGCTGCAATACAGAATGTTAGTTGCACAGGGCTTGTGAAGAGCAATACTGAAAGCAATACAAGTAACGCAAGGACAGAATGAAACACCAACAGACTTTTTAGACAGGCTCAGAGTGGCAATGAGACAGTATAGCCCTTTAGATCCTGGGTCAGAAGTAGGTAAACAACAACTGCTGGGATTGGTAATGGGGCAGTGTTGTGCAGATATCAGAATGAAATTACAAAAACGTGAACATCCTGCATATCTTTTAATTGACACTGGAGCTACCTATTCAGTCTTAAATCAAGAATTAATACCAAAAATCTGATGAATTTGTACATGTTGTTGGGGGCGACAGGCCAAACAGAAAAGGCTTTCTTCTTGAAACCTCTTAAATAGAAAATTGGGAAACAGATGGGGATTCATCAATTCTTATACTTACCTAATTCTCCAAAACCTCTGCTAGGAAGAGACTTGTGAGAGAATTTAGGGGCCGTAATAAAATTTGATAAACTTGAACTCCAGGTAAAAGAAGAACAATTCATAACTGCCCTAACTATCAGTTGTTTTAGACCAGAATCTGATAATCATAACATCAACCGAATCACAAACGGAACATATCCGTAGGTGTGGGCAACTGATATACCTGTAAAATCAAAACAGAGTGCCCCCATAGTTATCGAATTAATACCAGGAGCTAAACCGGTAAACAGGAAGCAATTCCCCCTGAGGCTAGAAGATAGGAAGGGAATCAAGCCATTGATCGAGAGGTTTTAAGAATTAGGCCTATTTATAGAACGTGAATCAGATTGCAAACGCAGATTGAATCAGACTTACTGATAGCAACTGAAACAGAAGAACAATGTGTTGCATAGACAATCTCGTTAAATTTCTTGGGCTTAAACGGTTATCGAGTCTCCCAACAGAAATCACAGCTGGTGCAAGAAAAGAGGTCTACCTAGGATAAGAGATCTCTGGAGGACAGCGATCCCTAGGAACAGCGAGGAAAAAAGCCATCTGCCAGATGCCCAGGCCTGAAACGGTGAGAGACCTGCTAGCCTTGGTAGGAATGCCAGGTTGCAGTTGCCTGTGGATATACCAGTACGGCATACTTGCTAAACTCCTCTGTGATTTGTTGAAAGAGTCTAAATATATTCTGCTCTGGACTCCTGAGGCTGAAACAGCCTTTAAAAGACTGAAACGAGAACTAATGAAAGCCCCGGCATTAGGCTGTTCTCACATGAACGCCAGGGAATGGCAGTGGGAGTCCTAGCTCAACAATTGGGACCACACAAAAGAGCTGTGGCTTCCTTCTCTAAGCAACTAGACGAAGTAAGTAAAGGATGGCCCACATGCCTGAAGGCAGTGGCTGCAGTAATCACAAACATAGAAGAGGCCAGAAAATGACTGTATTAGTGTCCCACACTGTATCAGCAGTACTGGAACAGAAAGGTGGCCATTGGCTGTCACCTTCTCGGTTCCTGAAGCACCAGGCAATTTTAGTTGAATCAGATGACATAACCATTCAAGTGACTAATGTTGTCAACCGAGCTTCATTCCTAGAAGGAAGAGTGTCAGCAGAGCCAATTGAGCACGACTGTCTAGAACCATCGAGGCTGTATATTCCAATAGGAGGGATCTCAAGGAGGAGCCACTCGAAGGGGGGGGCCGATGACTGGTTCAGGGATGGCAGTAGCTTCGTAAAGCAGGGAGTAAGGATGACTGGCTACGCAGTAACTACAACAGAGCAGGTGATGAAATCGAATCCCTTGCCTGTGGGAACATCAGCACAGAAGGCTGAACTTGGAGCTCTTACCTGAGCCCGCGAGCTGGCAAAAGGGAAAAGTATGCTTTCTCCATCGTGCATGCCCATGGGGCAACCTCGAAGGAGCGAAGACTGCTGTTTACCCAGGGTAGACCCATAAAATATGCAGCAGAAGTCCTACAGTTGCTGGAGGCTGTTCAGCTCCCAACCCAAATGGCCAAAATGCATTGTAAGGGGCACCTGAAAGGTAACACTGTTCCAGAAAGAGGTAATAGAGCAGCAGATGCGGAAGCTAAATTAGCTGCTTGTAGAGCCAAGGATTCAGTACTGGCCATGATACCAGAAGAATTGGATACCAGAGTACCAGGCATCAGACCACAAGTGGATACAAAGAAACAAAGGTAAAATGTTAGCTAGTGGGTGGGTTCAGCTAGAAACAGGACAACTAATGCTGCCAGAGAAATTAGTATGGCAATTTGTAAAAACAGAACATGACAAGACCCACTGGGGATTAGATCCTCTTTATTCAGCATGTAAAAGTTAGAATAGCAGGGCCAAAGCTATATTCACAGCAGTGAAACAGGTCACATCCTAATCTGAACGCTGTTTGAAAAATAATTCAAACACGGGAAAAAAGGTACACCAGGAAGATTCCCAAGGGAAGTGTGACAGATTGAGTTCTCTGAACTTGGAAGGAAAGGGGGGTATATGTACCTCTTGGTTTTGACTGATACATTTTCTGGCTGGCCTGAAGCAGCCATGCAGAACAAACAAAGAAGAAGTAACTAAAGTCTTGTTTAATGAAATAATTCCGAGGTTCGGGGTGCCTAGGAGAATCTCCTCGGACAGAGACTTGCACTTTTGTGCTAAAATTGTACGAGCAATAAGTAAGGCACTGCTAATCAAATGGCAATTGCATACGCCTTATTGACCTCAAGCTAGTGGGCAAGAACTAAAAATGAAGCATCTTATTAAATAACAACTTGCAAACATATGCCAGGAATCTAACTTGCAGTGGTACCAAGCCTTACCTATTGCTCTAATCAGACTAAGGGTGAAGCCCTGCTCAAAGGAAAAACTGAGCCCGTTTGAAATTTTATGTGAGAGACCTTAACAATGCAGACTGTAAATAGTGAGGCTGTAGAGCAAATAGGTAATCAATATGTGTAGGATTATGTTATAGCTGTGGGGAAGCACTTTGATAAAAATGCCACGGAAGTGATGGATCACCAACCAAAGCAAACATTGTAAACTGCATCCTTTTAATGCTGGTGATTAGGTGTATGTTCAGAATCTTTTAGGGAAACCTCTGCAAGAGAAATGGGAAGGACCCGTTCAAGTGTTGCTCATAACCTTTACTGCAGTCCGAATTAAGGAGCGACGTACATGGGTCCACTACTCCCGAGTCAAGAGGGCCCCTGAACATTGCCATGAACATTCCTGAAGGAGCTCAACATTATCGACTGGCAAGCTTTAGTGTTGATGTTTGGACTCTGGATGACCTCAGGGATAGCCATGGTCGGATGCACGCATAGTAAACGCACTACCTTAGGAACAGTGTATCAGAATGTTGTAATTCGACCCTTAGGCCATAATGTTTGGGCAATTTTAGCTCACTCAAGGAGTAAGTGGTAATGCAGATTTGTCCTTAAATACTGAAGACAGTTTGTGTACAGTATTTTTCTCCATAATGAGAACTGATCACAAGCTTATATAAGAAATGCCTATGCATGTATTAGAGTATTACGACTTAATATTTTAATTGATTATTGTCCTGAGATAGCAAATAGTACAAATTTATGTGTTTGTAATTTTTTTTTTTAGATAGCCATAAATATTCTCTATTAGTAATGGTAGTGATAATACTCACGTTATCCTTCTTAAATGTCTCGCTGCACTACAAACTGAATGAAATAGTCAAAAGGATATGAGTAATGTGGGCAAGATTCAAAAGTATCAAAACCTTCTCTTGGAACATGATGAAAGAATTCCTAAGTTCTAAGGAAAGGGGGGGGTGAAAATAAGAAAGATCTTGAGAGGAATAACTCTTGTAAAAAAAGGAGATAAGGCCAAGCTGTTTGCGTGAATTTACTTAAAACTTGTAGTCTATGTTAATGACTTTGTATTCATAACTGGTAGAATTCGGGGTTAAACTGAGAAAGAAGTGAAGAAAGCAGCTGAGACACGGCACTTGCCACTAGAACGATGTAACCAATACAAGATCCTAACAGGATTTCCTTCTATCTCGGAGATAATTAAAAGTGTCTTTTTCTTTAAGTCTTTCTTCTTAAAACAAGACACTGCCAAGGCCATTTAGGTGCCAGCTGGGCACCAAAGGATTTGAACATCTGCAGAAGAAGAACATAAAGATGTCACCAGCAACGGATAAGAAGAAAGTTCTGGCTGGGGTCTAGTATCGTCTTGTAACAATAAAATGAAGTCAGCAAGAGTTGAGAACGGAACGATGTTGTCACCTCCCCTTTTACTGTATAAATACCCCAACCCTTCCCATTAACCCTGGGAACTCTTTGTCCAGCTCCAGCTGGGAGTTCCCGGATCCGAAAATAAATACCTTTCCTGTTTAAAGGCTCAAAACTCTGTCTCTAAACAGTTTTGCTTCGCCTTTTTAATTTTCGGCGCCCCAGACTGACGGATTGGAGTCCAGTCTAGCTCTGAGTTCGTCCCTCTCGGGGGTTCAGGTCCCCAGGAGAACTGAAGTTCATTCACAGCACTGGGAAGCTGCACTCTCTGTGTTGTATCGTGTTGATAAAGGGGTTTTGGTAATGCTTTGTGTCATATGATCATATGATGATTGTGTTATTCTGTTGTATTGCTTGTAAGGAATCTAAGAGTTAGAGTAGTTCCGCATGCCTATCGAAGAAGTTTTATAGCTTTATCTTCGGGGGGGGGTTTGCGGGGAGTCTTTTGCCGCAACACCGGCAGGTATTCGTGGTTTATAGCGGCATTTTGAGACCGTAGGCGGTAAAGCAATGTGTAAGGTTTTGTGGAAAATTTTACCTGTGCGAAGTTCTGACTGAAAGGGCGAGTGTGTGCGTGAAAATGAGTGATTGAGACGCAATTTAATTGCGAAGCGAGTGCGGAGTCCCGATTTGCGTTTCCGTGTCACCTGCGAGGGGACCGGCCAGAGACAGACGAAGCGATTAGTGTGAATCTGGATTGTGAAAACAAAATAATAAGTGTGCTTGTATGCTATAATAAGTTGAGTAAGGTGTTGAAATTGTAAGTTGCTGAAATCTGAATAGACCTTGGTACCCCCACAGTTGTAATCTCTCGACTAGGCATTTTAAAACATTGGAAAGAACTTGGTGGAATTCCGGGAGGAAATATAAGGAAAAAGGCACTTGTGAAATATTGCCAAGATTGGTGGCCTCTGTATAAATTAGGGGATGGAGAAAAAAGGCCACCACACGAAAGCTTAAATTATAATACAATCCTACAACTTATGCTGTTTCTCCGTTGAATAGAAAAGTGGGATGAAGTGATATGTGCAGACATGTTTTTCACCTTAAGATAGAAGCCAAGTGGCAAAAGGATTGTGGAACAAATGTATCACCCCAAGATCCCTTTATTTTAGCCCTAGAACGGGATCAGAAAAACAGCGAAGTTAAGGAACACTGTTGTGATGCTTGTAGTATAGGGAAACGATGCCTTAAGTTGCAAAAAAATAGTGAAGCGGAAAGTACCATTAGACTCCAAGAATATCAGCCTCTTGTGCCAGGATGTGGAGTATCGCTGCCAACGTCACAACAGGAAAGCAGCAGTAGCTCCGCAGAACTGGGAAGCGAGAAAAGAGAGGTATTGAAAAGTGTTCCGCAAAAGCAGGTGGGGGGAGACAAAGACCAAGAGAAAGCCCCATAGGAGACAGGGAAAAAGGTGAAGAGAGAGAACAGAGCAGACACCGAAAACCGGTAACTTTAGTTACTTCTTCTTCTTTGTATTTTCTGCATGGGAACGCTTCAGGCCAGCCAGAATATGTATCAGTCAAAACCAAGAGGTACATATACCACCCTTTCTTTGGAAGTTCAGAGAAATCAATTTGCCACACTTTCCCTGGAAATTTTCCTCTATCAATTACTCCCTGGTATACCTTTGTTTCGGTGCTTGAATTATTTTTCAAACGGCGTTCAGATTAGGATGTGACTTGACCTCCCATTGGAAGGCAAAAATCTTTTGGCTTTCTGGGGCTAAGGTAAGGCAGAAAAATGCATCTTTCAAAACTAACCAGATCTTTTAGTTTGGTCAAGAGCGTATAAGGGTTAGCTACCACTGGATGTAGAGTCTTAGTAATATCATTTACAGCCCTTAAATCTTGTCCCAGTCTGTAAGTCCCGTTTGGTTTCTTGACTGGTAATACTGGTGTAGTGCAATCTGATTCACATTCTATCAATAGCCCTGATTCTTAAAACCTCTCGATCAATGGCTCGATTCCCTTCCTATCTTCTAGCCTCAGGGGGAATTGTTTTCTGTTTAACCCCTGGTATTAATTGGATAACGATGGGGGCACTCCGTTTTGATTTTCCAGATATATCAGTTGCCCACACAGACGGATATGTTCCGTTTGTGATTGGGTTGATGTTATGATTATCAGATTCTGGTCTATCACAACTGATAGTTAGGGCAGTTATGAATTGTTCTTCATTTACCTCTCCTCAAATTTTTCACTTCCTCTCTCCAATTGTTAAGACCTCTTGTGGTAAATGGTGCCTTTATCAGTGCTTGTTCTCCTAATTTGGGCATTACTTGTCGAAGATGGGCTATTGTATATTTCTCTGGGACCTCTTTTTCCTTGTTCTCTGGGATTTTTTTTTTCCTCCCTTTACTTCATCCTCTCCGGTCTGCTCTTTTGTCTTTATTTCTGACATTTCTGCACCTGCTTTTTCTGCCTCCAGTATTGCTTCCTGTGCTTCTAGCCTTGCTCTCTCTGCTTCGGCTTTGGCTTCTACCTTTGCTTTCTCTGCTTCTAATCTCGCTTTCTCTATTTATTTCCAGTTTTGCTGTATCTTCTCCTCTCTTTGCCATTTCTGCCTCCCTTTCCTTTTCCTTTCGCTCTGTTGCCCTTGTGTAATATGACTGGCAAGTCGATTCTCCGGGATCATCTCCCCGGTTTTCGGTGTTTGCTCTGTTCTCTCTCTTCACCTTTTTCCCTGTCTCCTACGGGGTCTTTCTCTTGGTCTTTGTCTCCCCCCACCTGCTTTTGCGGAACACTTTTCAATACCTCTCTTTTCTCGCTTCCCAGTTCTGCGGAGCTACTGCTGCTTTCCTGTTGTGACGTTGGCAGCGATACTCCACATCCTGGCACAAGAGGCTGATATTCTTGGAGTCTAATGGTACTTTCCGCTTCACTATTTTTTTGCAACTTAAGGCATCGTTTCCCTATACTACAAGCATCACAACAGTGTTCCTTAACTTCGCTGTTTTTCTGATCCCGTTCTAGGGCTAAAACAAAGGGATCTTGGGGTGATACATTTGTTCCACAATCCTTTTGCCACTTGGCTTCTACCTTAAGGTGAAAAACATGTCTGCACATATCACTTCATCCCACTTTTCTATTCAACGGAGAAACAGCATAAGTTGTAGGATGGTATTAAGCTTTCGTGTGGTGGCCATTTTTCTCCATCCCCTAATTTATACAGAGGCCACCAATCTTGGCAATATTTCACAAGTGCCTTTTTCCTTATATTTCCTCCCGGAATTCCACCAAGTTCTTTCCAATGTTTTAAAATGCCTAGTCGAGAGATTACAACTGTGGGGGTACCAAGGTCTATTCAGATTTCAGCAATTTACAATTTCAATACCTTACTCAACTTATTCTAGCATACAAGCACACTTCTTGTTTTGTTTTCACAATCCAGATTCACACCAATCACTTCGTCTGTCTCTGGCCGGCTCCCTAGCCGGTGGACACGGAAACGCAAATCGGGACTCCGCACTCGCTTCGCAATTAAATTGCGTCTCAATCACTCACTTTCACGCACACACTCGCCCTTTCAGTCAGAACTTCGCACAGGTAAAATTTTCCACAAAACCTTACACATTGCTTTACCGCCTACGGTCACAAGATGCCGCCATAAACCACGAATACCTGCCGGTGTTGCGGCAAAAGACTCCCCGCAAACCCCCCCCGAAGATAAAGCTATAAAACTTCTTCGATAGGCATGCGGAACTACTCAAACGCTTAGATTCCTTACAAGCAATACAACAGAATAACACAATCATCATATGATCATACGAAACAAAGTATTACCAAAACCCCTTTATCAACACGATACAACACAGAGAGTGCAGCTTCCCAGTGCTGTGAATGAACTTCAGTTCTCCTGGGGACCTGAACCCCCGAGAGGGACGAAGTCAGCGCTAGACTGGACTCCAATCCGTCAGTCTGGGGGCGCCAAAAAATAAACCGAAAAAGGCCAAGCAAAACTGTTTAGAGACAGAGTTTTGAGCCTTTGAACAGCAAAGGTATTTGGTTTTGGATCCGGGAACTCCCAGCTGGAGCTGGACAAAGAGTTCCCAGGGTTAATGGGAAGGGTTGGGGTATTTATACAGTAAAAGGGGAGGTGACAACATCGTTCCGTTCTCAACTCTTGCTGACTTCATTTTATTGTTACAAGACGATACTAGACCCCAGCCAGAACTTTCTTCTTATCCGTTGCTGGTGACATCTTTATGTTCTTCTTGTTCTGTCAGGATCTTTCTCTTTTTCACAATTCCACATTCCCACCCAAATATTCACAATTTCACCTCCAAATTGCTCAATTTTGCCCCAAAACGGATCCTTTTCCTCCAAAAATCACCATGTTCACCCCAAACCTCTCATTTTTTTCCCAAAATCCCCATTTCCCTCCGGATTTTACCTCAGATTTCCCCTTTTCCCCCCAGATTTCCACATTCCCACTCTAAATGTCACAATTTCCTCTCAAAATTGCCCAATTTTGACCAAAACCTTCCCTTTACCCTCCAAAATTCACTGCTTTCACCCCAAATGTCTCATTTTTCCCAAAATCCCCATTTCCCACCAATTTTATCTTAAATTTGAAGCCCAAAAGGCCAAGCAAAACTGTTTACAGACAGAGTTTTGAGCCTTTAAACAGCAAAGGTATTTATATTCGGATCCAGGAACTACCAGCTCGCGCTGGACAAAGAGTTCCCAGGGTTAAGGGAAAGGCTTAGGGAGTTTATACAGTAAAAGGGGAGGTGATAACATCGTTCCGTTCTCAACTCTTGCTGACTTCATTCTATTGTTACAAGGCGATACCAGACCCCAGCCAGAACTTTCTTCTTATCCGTTGCTGGTGACATCTTTATGTTCTTTCTGTGCGGATGTTCACATCCTTTGGTGCCCAGCTGGTGCCTAAATGGCCTTGCAGTGTCTTGTTTTATGAAAAAGGAGCCGGGGAGCCCTAGTCGGATAAGAATGATCACTTCCTTCTCTCTATCGCTGACTCATCAAAAGGAAAACTGGGACTGTCATTAAGCATCCCTGTCGATGAGTAGCTTCCAGAGAAGCCAATGACATGGACGAAAGAGCAAGAACTCTCCTCCACCCCGTCTGCATCGGTTGCGTGAGGTCGGTGACTTGATATGGGACCTGCACACTCAAGAGAAAAATAAGCATGAAATTTAGTACTTGGAAGATACACGGAGGACAATAACTAATGCGTTAACAGAAATAAAAGCCGAAGTAAAAGCTGCTGCTACCACCGTTGCCTACGCCAAAAGCCAATGTTGTTCCCACGGCACCTCTGCTACCTACTCCTCCTCCCGAGTAGGGTAGGACTTGGAAGGCATTCTTGGGATTAGGGGACGAAGGCCTCGCCATTCAAGGCATGTCGGGAAAGGCGCACCACTCCATAGCTGACTTTCTGTCAGACATCGGGCCGGAGGAAGAGGAAGAAGTGTCGAGCACCAAAAACGAAGTACAGGAGAATGCAAAAGTACCGACAGCCTACGCCCCCGAGATGGGCGGTCCCAGTTGTTACCTGAAACTGCCCCTACTGCTACCTCCCGGTTCAGAGAAGGAAAAGGGGAAAGAAGCGGCCAGCCCAGCCCCACCAGCTGCACCTGCCGGCCTGGAGGACAAAATAAAAACCCTCCTTGATCAAATAACTGAACACACAAATTAGGAGATGAAGTCCTTGGAAAAGAGGGTTAAAGACATGCAACAACGGTCGTCTTTTCACAAATACCGGGATCCATCCACCCTCTCTGATGATGAGGAGGACGTTTTAACCCCGCTGCAAACACGGCAGAACAAACAAGGCATTAAAGGTGCCGATAAACCTCGACCCGGAAGATGGACTGGTTTTGTTGGTGATGCCATCCTCGAGGGGGAATGGGAAGCCAGCACCACCGCTTCTCCCATCTTGTTTGATAACAACAGGCGGCCTCAATTTGAACAACACACCTGGAAAACTAGAAATGACTGGAAATGGTTTTCATATTCACTGTAAAACTCTTACTGCAATGGCATTTGCAGATGATTTAGGACTACTCAGTGACTCTTGGGAAGGCATGACAAATAGTACAGCAATCATAGAGGCCTTTTGTGCCCTTACTAGTCTTAAAACACTGGGAGAAAAATGCCACGGATTTTATATTGAACCCGCCAAAGATTCCTATATAATTAATGACTGTTTACCTTGGACTGTCAATGGCACTCCCCTTAATATGATTGAACCTGGAAATTCTGAAAAATACGTAGGACTCCAAATTGACCCCTGGAGTGGAATTAGGAAACCAGAATTAATGACAAAAGTTAAAAGATGGTTCAATCAAATTGGCAGAGCCCCCCTAAAACCATTTCAAAAACTCGACATATTAAAAATATACGCCATCCCCAGACTCCTGTCTAGTGCTGACCATGCAAATGTCAAAATTACAACCCTCAAATCAATCCATTTACAGAGCAGAACTGCTGGTAAAAATTGGTTACATTTGGCACCTACCACATGTGACTCCTTCCTCTATTCAAGCACCACGAACGGAGGTATAGCTTTAATTAGGCTATCAAAACTGATTCCCAGCATGCAGATTAGGAGTTGTGCCACATAGATAGGCACAATCTACGGATGAGACCATAAGAACCGTTGTCAAATTAGGAAATATAGAACAAGAGCATAAGAAACTTTGGATATTAGCTGGAGGGAACAGGGACAAGATCCCTCGCATCTGGGACCCAGAGTCCACTCTAACCGGAACTGAGGCCACATCAGCTAACAAAATTCTATTAGAATGGAAAGGCCCCTGTAGCGGGAGGAGCCATTCTTGCTCCTAGGGCTGATCCTGAGGCCTCGGGGTTTAGCCTATTCCTGGACGATGTCCTAGGGCTGTTCCTGAGGCCTCAGGGTTTACCTCTTCTTGCCTGCTCCTGGGGCTCCTCGAGCTGTGGGCTTCTCCATCCTCACCGAAGAGTGAGAGCTCCCTCCATGGGTGTCAGCTGCTCTCTTATTGGCCCCCTGCTCCTGCACATGCTCAGGAGGGAGGCCAGACACAGGTGAACCCACACCCATTCATCAATAACTCAGGGCACCTGGTCCTGTCTCACTACATTTCCCCCTTTTTTTTTTTTTTACACAGACATTTACATAGTACACAGACATTTACATAGACATTTACATATTTACATCTTTTTACATATACATCTTTATGGGGAATTAAACATCACACAATTTACATATATTTTTAGGGAGAATTCTCAACCCTTACACATATTTTGGGGAGAATTCTCAACCTTCTTTCTTTCAACCTTCTTTCTTTAAGGGGAATTAATCATACCCATATATTCACTCGATGTCAGCCCCTTTCTGGCAAAGTCTCTGCAAGTTGTCTGAGCACTCTTCACAAAGTCTCTGCAAATTGTCCCAGGCACTTGCCCTCTGTTCCGGGGTTTCTTTCCTCATGGGCCTTGGGATTTAACCCTTCCCCATGGGATTTCCCTCTACTCAAGGGCTTAGCCTAGGCATATTTCACAAAGTCTCTGCAAGTTGCACCAGGCACTTTTCACAGAGTCTCTGCAAGTTGTTCTTCTAGTTATTATTCTCCCTCCTGTATCTGCTCTTCTGGCTTGGTTTCC
>CM041114.1:8371016-8410586 GCA_023079485.1 Archilochus colubris
CACTCTTTCCATTTGTTTTCCAGTCCCGACCATTCGGACTTTTGGGACCCCATTCAGCCCTCCGGGAATACTGCCGCTTCGTGATGGTAGTTTCAAGGTTTGTGGTAAAACGCAAATCCGTAGGCCGACTGTTGGTGGTGCTGTGGGTAGGGTTCCATGTGAGGGTTCGGGCCAGCCAAAGTTTTCAGTGGCCACTCTTTGCATTTGTTTGCCAGTCCCGACCGTTCGGACTTTTGGGACCCCATTCAGCGTCCGGGAATAGGGCAGCTTCGGGCTGGTAGATTCAAGGTTTGTGGTAATACGCAAACCCGTGGGCCAACTGTTGGTGGTGCTGTGGGTAGGGTTCCCTCTGAGGGTTTGGGCCAGCCAAAATTTTTAGTGGCCACTCTTTGAGTTTGTTTGCCAGTCCAAACTATTCGGACTTTTGGGACCCCATTCAGCCATCCGGGAATACGGCCGCTTCAAGCTGGTAGATTCAGGGTTTGTGGTAAAACACAAACCCGTAGGTCGACTGTTGGTGGTGCTGTGGGTAGGGTTCCATGTGAGGGTTGGGGCCAGCCAAAGTTTTCAGTGGCCACTCTTTGCATTTGTTTCCCAGTCCAGACTATTCGGACTACTGGGACCCCATTCAGCCATGGGGGATTACGGCCGCTTCGGGCTGGTAGATTCAAGGTCTCTGGAAAAACGCAAACCCGTAGGCCGACTGTTGGTGGTGCTGTGGGTAGGGTTCCATTTGAGGGTTTGGTCCATCCAAAGTTTTCAGTGGCCACTCTTTGCGTTTGTTTGCCAGTCCAGACTATTCTGACCTATGGGACCCGATTCAGCCACCCGGGAAATGGCCACTTCGGGCTAGAAGATTAAAGTTTTGTGGAAAAATGCAAACCTCAAGGCCGATTGTTGGTGGTGCTGTGGGTAGGGTTCCCTCTGAGGGTTAGGGCCAGCCAAAGTTTTCTGTGGCCACTCTTTACGTTTTTTTCCAGTCCAGACTATTCGGACTACTGGGACCCTATTCAGCCATCCGGGAATACGGCCTCTTCGGGCTGGTAGATTCAAGGTTTGTAGTAAGACGCAAACCCGTAGGCCGACTGTTGGTGGTGCTGTCGGTAGGGTTCCATGTCAGGGTTCGGGCCAGCCAAGTTTTCAGTGGCCATTTTTTGCGTTTGTTTTTCAGTCCCGACCATTCGGACTTTTTGGACCCCATTCAGCCATCCGGGAATACGGCCGCTTCGGGCTGGTAGATTCAAGGTTTGTGGTAAAACGCAAACCTGTAGGCCGACTGTTGGTGGTGCTGTGGGTAGGGTTCCATGTGAGGGTTCGGGCCAGCCAAAGTTTTCAGTGGCCACTCTTTGCATTTCTTTGCCAGTCCAGAACGTTCGGACTTTTGGGACCCCATTCAGCAATCCAGGAAATACCTGGTTCGGGCTGGTAGACTCAAGGTTTTTGGAAAAACGCAAACCCGTATGCCGACTGTTGGTGGTGCTGTGGGTAGGGTTCCATGTGAGGGTTCGGGCAAGCCAAAGTTTTCAGTGACCATTTTTTGCGTTTGTTTTCCAGTCCCGACCATTCGGACTTTTTGGACCCCATTCAGCCATCCGGGAATACGGCCGCTTCGGGCTGGTAGATTCAAGGTTTGTGGAAAAACGCAAACCCGTAGGTCGACTGTTGGTGGTGCTGTGGGTAGGGTTCCATGTGAGGGTTCGGGCCAGCCAAAGTTTTCAGTGGCCATTTTTTGCGTTTGTTTTCCAGTCCCGACCATTCGGACTTTTTGGACCCCATTCAGCCATCCGGGAATAGGGCATCTTCGGGCTGGTAGATTCAAGGTTTGTGGTAAAACGCAAACCCGTAGGCCGACTGTTGGTGGTACTGTTGTTTGGGTTCCCTCTGAGGGTTTGGGCCAGCTAAAGTTTTTAGTGGCCACTCTTTCATTTTGTTTTCCAGTCCAGACTATTCTGACTTTTGGGACCCGATTGAGCCACAAGGGAAATGGCCGCGTCGGGCTGGAAGATTCAACGTTTGTGGGAACAAGGCATACCCGTAGGCTGACTATCGGAGGTGCTGTGGGTAGGGTTCCATGTGAGGGTTTGGGACAGGCAAAGTTTTCAGTGGCCACTCTTTGAATTTGTTTGCCAGTCCCGACCGTTCGGACTTTTGGGACCCTATTTAGCCATCCAGGAAATGGCTGCTTCGGGCTGGTAGATTCAAGGTTTGTGGAAAAACGCAAACCCTTAGGCCGACTGTTGGGTAGGGTTCCATTACAGGCTTAGGGCCAGCCAAAGTTTTCAGTTGTCAGTCTTTATATTTGTTTTCCAGTCCTGACCGTTCGGACTTTTAGGACCCCATTCAGCGTCCGGGAATACTGCCGCTTCGGGCTCGTAGATTCAAGGTTTGTGGTAAAACGCAAATCCGTAGGCCGACTATTGGTGGTGCTGTGGGTAGGGTTCCATTTGAGGGTTGGGGCCAGCGAAAGTTTTCTGTGGCCACTATTTGCGTTTGTTTTCCAGTCCAAACTATTCGGACTTTTGGGACCCCATTCAGGCATCCAGGAATACGACTGCTTCGGGCTGGTAGATTCAAGGTTTGTGGTAAAACGCAAGCCCGTAGGCCGACTGTTGGTGGTGCTGTGGGTAGGGTTCCCTTTGAGGGTTTGGGCCAGCTAAAGTTTTTAGTGGCCACTCTTTGCGTTTGTTTGCCAGTCCAGAGTATTCTGACTTTTGGGACCCTATTCAGCCACCCAGGAAATGGCCACTTATGGGCTGGTAGATTCAAGGCTTGTGGTAAGACGCAAACCCGTAGGCCGACTGTTGGTGGTGCTGTGGGTAGGGTTCCATGTCAGGCTTAGGGCCAGCCAAAATTTTCTGTGGCCACTCTTTGCGTTTGTTTTCCAGTCCCGACCATTCGGACTTTTGGGACCCCATTCAGCCGTCTGGGAATACGGCCGCTTCAAGTTGGTAGATTCAGGGTTTGTGGTAAAACGCAAACCCGTAGGCCGACTGTTGGTGGTGCTGTGGGTAGGGTTCCATGTAAGGGTTGGGGCCAGCCAAAGTTTTTAGTGGCCACTATATGCGTTTGTTTGCCAGTCCAGACTGTTCGGACTTTTGGGACCCTATTCCGCCATCCGGGAAATGGCTGCTTCGGGCTAGTAGATTCAAGGTTTGTGGAAAAACGCAAACCCGTAGGCCAAATGTTATTGGTCCTGTAGGTAGGGTTCCATGTGAGGGTTAGGGCCAGCCAAAGTTTTCAGTGGCGACTCTTTGCGTTTGTTTGCCAGTCCAGACTATTCGGACTTCTGGGACCCCATTCAGCCATCTGGGAATACGGCCACTTCGGGCTGGAAGATTCAAGTTTTTAGGTAAAACGCAAACCCGTAGGCCGACTGTTGGTGGTGCTGTTGGTAGGGTTCCATGTGAGGGTAAGGGCTAGCCAAAGTTCTCTGTTTTCACTCTTTATATATGTTTTCCAGTCCCGACCTTTCGGACTTTTGGGACCCCATTCAGCGTCCGGGAATAGTGCCGCTTCGGGCTGGTAAATACAAGGTTTGTAGTAAAACGCAAACCCGTAGGCCGACTGTTGGTGGTTCAGTGGGTAGGGTTCCCTCTGAGGGTTCTGATCAGCTAAGGGTTTCATTGGCCGCTTTTTGCGTTTGTTTTCCAGTCCAGACTATTCTGACTTTTCGGACCCCATTCAACCATCCGGGAAATGGCCGCTTCGGGCTGATAGATTCAAGGTTTGTAAAAAAACGCAAACCCGTAGGCCGACTGTTGGTGGTGCTGTGGGTAGGCTTCCATGTGAGAGTAAAGGCCAGCCAACCTTTTCAGTGGCCACTCTTTATATTTGTTTTCCAGTCCCGACCGTTCGTAATTTTGGGACTCCATTCACCGTCCAGGAATACTGCCGCTTCAGGCTGGTAGATTCATGTTTTGTGGAAAAACGCAAACCCGTAGGCCGACTGTTGGTGGTGCTGTTTGTAGGGTTCCATGTGAGGGTTAAGGCTAGCAAAAGTTTTCGGTTCTCACTCTTTATATTTATTTTCCAGACCCGACCGTTCGGACTTTGACACCCAATTCAGCGTCCGGGAATACGGCCGCTTCAAGCTGGTAGATGCAAGATTTGTGGTAAAACAAAAACCTGTAGGCCGACTGTTGGTGGTGCTGTGGGTAGGGTTCCATGTGAGGGTTAGGGCCAGCCAAAGTTTTCAGTGGCCACTCTTTGCGTTTGTTTGACAGTCCTGACCATTCTGACTTTTGGGACCCTATTCAGCCATGGGGGACTACGGCCGCTTCGGGCTGGTAGATTCAAGTTTTGTGGTAAAACGCAAACCCGTAGGCCGATTGTTGGTGGAGCTGTGGGTAGGGTTCCATGTGAGGGTTAGGGCCAGCCAATATTTTCAGTGGCCACTCTTTCCATTTGTTTGCCAGTCCAGACCGTTCGGACTTTTGGGACCCTATTCAGCCATCCGGGAAATTGCTGCTTCGGGCTGGTAGATTCAAGGTTTGTGGAAAAACACAAACCCGTAGGCCGACGCTTGGTGGTGCTGTGGGTAGGGTTCCATGTGAGGGTTGGGGCCAGCCAAAGTTTTCAGTGGCCACTCTTTCCATTTGTTTTCCAGTCCCGACCATTCGGACTTTTGGGACCCCATTCAGCCCTCCGGGAATACTGCCGCTTCGTGATGGTAGTTTCAAGGTTTGTGGTAAAACGCACATCCGTAGGCCGACTGTTGGTGGTGCTGTGGGTAGGGTTCCATGTGAGGGTTCGGGCCAGCCAAAGTTTTCAGTGGCCACTCTTTGCATTTGTTTGCCAGTCCCGACCGTTCGGACTTTTGGGACCCCATTCAGCGTCCGGGAATAGGGCAGCTTCGGGCTGGTAGATTCAAGGTTTGTGGTAATACGCAAACCCGTGGGCCAACTGTTGGTGGTGCTGTGGGTAGGGTTCCCTCTGAGGGTTTGGGCCAGCCAAAATTTTTAGTGGCCACTCTTTGAGTTGGTTTGCCAGTCCAAACTATTCGGACTTTTGGGACCCCATTCAGCCATCCGGGAATACGGCCGCTTCAAGCTGGTAGATTCAGGGTTTGTGGTAAAACACAAACCCGTAGGTCGACTGTTGGTGGTGCTGTGGGTAGGGTTCCATGTGAGGGTTGGGGCCAGCCAAAGTTTTCAGTGGCCACTCTTTGCATTTGTTTCCCAGTCCAGACTATTCGGACTACTGGGACCCCATTCAGCCATGGGGGATTACGGCCGCTTCGGGCTGGTAGATTCAAGGTCTCTGGAAAAACGCAAACCCGTAGGCCGACTGTTGGTGGTGCTGTGGGTAGGGTTCCATTTGAGGGTTTGGTCCATCCAAAGTTTTCAGTGGCCACTCTTTGCGTTTGTTTGCCAGTCCAGACTATTCTGACCTATGGGACCCGATTCAGCCACCCGGGAAATGGCCACTTCGGGCTAGAAGATTAAAGTTTTGTGGAAAAATGCAAACCTCAAGGCCGATTGTTGGTGGTGCTGTGGGTAGGGTTCCCTCTGAGGGTTAGGGCCAGCCAAAGTTTTCTGTGGCCACTCTTTACGTTTTTTTCCAGTCCAGACTATTCGGACTACTGGGACCCCATTCAGCCATCCGGGAATACGGCCGCTTCGGGCTGGTAGATTCAAGGTTTGTGGTAAAACGCAAACCTGTAGGCCGACTGTTGGTGGTGCTGTGGGTAGGGTTCCATGTGAGGGTTCGGGCCAGCCAAAGTTTTCAGTGGCCACTCTTTGCATTTCTTTGCCAGTCCAGAACGTTCGGACTTTTGGGACCCCATTCAGCAATCCAGGAAATACCTGGTTCGGGCTGGTAGACTCAAGGTTTTTGGAAAAACGCAAACCCGTATGCCGACTGTTGGTGGTGCTGTGGGTAGGGTTCCATGTGAGGGTTCGGGCAAGCCAAAGTTTTCAGTGACCATTTTTTGCGTTTGTTTTCCAGTCCCGACCATTCGGTCTTTTTGGACCCCATTCAGCCATCCGGGAATACGGCCGCTTCGGGCTGGTAGATTCAAGGTTTGTGGAAAAACGCAAACCCGTAGGTCGACTGTTGGTGGTGCTGTGGGTAGGGTTCCATGTGAGGGTTCGGGCCAGCCAAAGTTTTCAGTGGCCATTTTTTGCGTTTGTTTTCCAGTCCCGACCATTCGGACTTTTTGGACCCCATTCAGCCATCCGGGAATAGGGCATCTTCGGGCTGGTAGATTCAAGGTTTGTGGTAAAACGCAAACCCGTAGGCCGACTGTTGGTGGTACTGTTGTTTGGGTTCCCTCTGAGGGTTTGGGCCAGCTAAAGTTTTTAGTGGCCACTCTTTCATTTTGTTTTCCAGTCCAGACTATTCTGACTTTTGGGACCCGATTGAGCCACAAGGGAAATGGCCGCGTCGGGCTGGAAGATTCAACGTTTGTGGGAACAAGGCATACCCGTAGGCTGACTATTGGAGGTGCTGTGGGTAGGGTTCCATGTGAGGGTTTGGGACAGGCAAAGTTTTCAGTGGCCACTCTTTGAATTTGTTTGCCAGTCCCGACCGTTCGGACTTTTGGGACCCTATTTAGCCATCCAGGAAATGGCTGCTTCGGGCTGGTAGATTCAAGGTTTGTGGAAAAACGCAAACCCTTAGGCCGACTGTTGGGTGGGGTTCCATGTCAGGCTTAGGGCCAGCCAAAGTTTTCAGTTGTCAGTCTTTATACTTGTTTTCCAGTCCTGACCGTTCGGACTTTTAGGACCCCATTCAGCGTCCGGGAATACTGCCGCTTCGGGCTCGTAGATTCAAGGTTTGTGGTAAAACGCAAATCCTTAGGCCGACTATTGGTGGTGCTGTGGGTAGGGTTCCATTTGAGGGTTGGGGCCAGCGAAAGTTTTCTGTGGCCACTATTTGCGTTTGTTTTCCAGTCCAAACTATTCGGACTTTTGGGACCCCATTCAGGCATCCGGGAATACGACTGCTTCGGGCTGGTAGATTCAAGGTTTGTGGTAAAACGCAAACCCGTAGGCCGACTGTTGGTGGTGCTGTGGGTAGGGTTCCCTTTGAGGGTTTGGGCCAGCTAAAGTTTTTAGTGGCCACTCTTTGCGTTTGTTTGCCAGTCCAGAGTATTCTGACTTTTGGGACCCTATTCAGCCACCCAGGAAATGGCCACTTATGGGCTGGTAGATTCAAGGCTTGTGGTAAGACGCAAACCCGTAGGCCGACTGTTGGTGGTGCTGTGGGTAGGGTTCCATGTCAGGCTTAGGGCCAGCCAAAATTTTCTGTGGCCACTCTTTGCGTTTGTTTTCCAGTCCCGACCATTCGGACTTTTGGGACCCCATTCAGCCGTCTGGGAATACGGCCGCTTCAAGTTGGTAGATTCAGGGTTTGTGGTAAAACGCAAACCCGTAGGCCGACTGTTGGTGGTGCTGTGGGTAGGGTTCCATGTAAGGGTTGGGGCCAGCCAAAGTTTTTAGTGGCCACTCTATGCGTTTGTTTGCCAGTCCAGACTGTTCGGACTTTTGGGACCCTATTCCGCCATCCGGGAAATGGCTGCTTCGGGCTAGTAGATTCAAGGTTTGTGGAAAAACGCAAACCCGTAGGCCGAATGTTATTGGTCCTGTAGGTAGGGTTCCATGTGAGGGTTAGGGCCAGCCAAAGTTTTCAGTGGCGACTCTTTGCGTTTGTTTGCCAGTCCAGACTATTCGGACTTCTGGGACCCCATTCAGCCATCTGGGAATACGGCCACTTCGGGCTGGAAGATTCAAGTTTTTAGGTAAAACGCAAACCCGTAGGCCGACTGTTGGTGGTGCTGTTGGTAGGGTTCCATGTGAGGGTAAGGGCTAGCCAAAGTTCTCTGTTTTCACTCTTTATATATGTTTTCCAGTCCCGACCTTTCGGACTTTTGGGACCCCATTCCACGTCCGGGAATAGTGCCGCTTCGGGCTGGTAAATACAAGGTTTGTAGTAAAACGCAAACCCGTAGGCCGACTGTTGGTGGTTCAGTGGGTAGGGTTCCCTCTGAGGGTTCTGATCAGCTAAGGGTTTCATTGGCCGCTTTTTGCGTTTGTTTTCCAGTCCAGACTATTCTGACTTTTCGGACCCCATTCAACCATCCGGGAAATGGCCGCTTCGGGCTGATAGATTCAAGGTTTGTAAAAAAACGCAAACCCGTAGGCCGACTGTTGGTGGTGCTGTGGGTAGGCTTCCATGTGAGAGTAAAGGCCAGCCAACCTTTTCAGTGGCCACTCTTTATATTTGTTTTCCAGTCCCGACCGTTCGTAATTTTGGGACTCCATTCACCGTCCAGGAATACTGCCGCTTCAGGCTGGTAGATTCATGTTTTGTGGAAAAACGCAAACCCGTAGGCCGACTGTTGTTGGTGCTGTTTGTAGGGTTCCATGTGAGGGTTAAGGCTAGCAAAAGTTTTCGGTTCTCACTCTTTATATTTATTTTCCAGACCCGACCGTTCGGACTTTGACACCCAATTCAGCGTCCGGGAATACGGCCGCTTCAAGCTGGTAGATGCAAGATTTGTGGTAAAACAAAAACCTGTAGGCCGACTGTTGGTGGTGCTGTGGGTAGGGTTCCATGTGAGGGTTAGGGCCAGCCAAAGTTTTCAGTGGCCACTCTTTGCGTTTGTTTGACAGTCCTGACCATTCTGACTTTTGGGACCCTATTCAGCCATCCAAGAAATGGCTGCTTCGGGCTGGTACATTCAAGGTTTGTGGTAAAACGCAAACCCGTAGGCCGACTGTTGGTGGTGCTGTGGGTAGGGTTCCATTTGAGGGTTTGGTCCATCCAAAGTTTTCAGTGGCCACTCTTTGTGTTTGTTTGCCACTCCCAACCGTTCGGACTTTTGGGACCCTATTCAGCCACCCGGGAAATGGCCACTTCGGGCTGGTAGATTCAAGGTTTGTGGTAAGACGCAAACCCGTAGGCCGACTGTTGGTGGTGCTGTGGGTAGGGTTCCATGTGAGGCTTAGGGCCAGCCAAAGTTTTCTGTGGCCACTCTTTGCGTTTGTTTGCCAGTCCCGACCATTCGGACTTTTGGGACCCATTCAGCCATCCGGGAATACGGCCGCTTCAAGCTGGTAGATTTAAGGTTTGTGGTAAAATGCAAACCCGTATACCGCCTATTGGTATTGCTGTGGGTAGGGTTCCATGTGAGGATTAGGGCCAGCCAATATTTTCAGTGGCCACTCTTTGTGTTTGTTTGCCAGTCCCAACCGTTCGGACTTGTGGGACCCTACTCAGCCATCCAGGAAATGGCCGCTTCGGGCTGGTAGATTCAAGGTTTGTGGTAAGACGCAAACCCGTAGGCCGACTGTTGGCGGTGCTGTTGGTAGGGTTCCATGTGAGGGTTAGGGCCAGCCCAAGTTTTCAGTGGCCACTCTTTGCGTTTGTTTTCCAGTCCAGACTACTCGGACTTCTGGGACCACATTCAGCCATCGGGGAAATGGCTTCTTCGGGCTGGTAGATTCAAGATTTTTGGAAAAACGTAAACCTGTAGGCCGACTGTTGGTGGTGCTGTGGGTAGGGTTCCCTCTGAGGGTTTGGGCCAGCTAAAGTTTTTAGTGGCCACTTGTGGAGGATTGGTTAGCCGAACAAGGGCATACAGACTTGACCAAAGTTGCAGACAACTTAGCAAGGGTCAGAGTGCAAGCTCTCTGACTTGCTGAGGTTGTACAAGATCAGCAGTTTGCAACCTTAGAGTCACAAGTGTCCTTGTACGTGCTGCTCAGCACATTGTGGTCAGCAAAGCAGGATGAAGAAATAGGCTGTATCAGTGAATAAAAGGAACAGAGAATGAAACTAACTTTCAAATTAATACACCAATCATGAGCTCAGTTTTTGCAATATGTATGAGCTAATTAACAAGAATATATTAACCTGAACTTGAAATACAATAAACGAGTTTTGTGGATTCTTATATTAAGCGTCTCCTTCTCCCTCATCGCGACAAATGGCGCCCGAACAGGGACCAAGAATGGCCCGGACCAGGAACTAAGGCCGGCCGGGACCGGGGACAAAACCAAACGGCGAGAGCCCCAGGGACAAAACCAAACGGCGAGAGCCCCAGGTACAAAACCGAACGGCGAGAGCCCCGGGGACAAAACCAAACGGCGAGAGCCCCAGGGACAAAACCGAACGGCGAGAGCCCAGAAGCCACGGTCCGATGCAGTAACGGTCGATCTTGATGCAGCACAAGAGGCAGAAGAGCTGGACTCCGTGCCCCGAGCGACCTTATAGAAGAGTCTCGGTCGACGACACCGCCGAAGCCTTGCAGGGCTGCAACAGCGCGCTGACGATTTTGTAAGTATGGATAGGCAAGCAGTGCTTTCATTATTCCAGAGCTTTTTAGAAAAGCGGGGAATTAAGGGTTTAGATTTGAAAAAGGAACTGCCAGGATTACTGGCAGCAGGGGTTGCCAAAGGTTGCTTTGCAGACCCCAATACAGTTTTTGAGGAAGGAGAATGGAGGCGTTTTGGGGACAAGTTGTGGGAAGGTACAATAGAGGATGATAAAATTGCTAAGAAATTAGGGAAACAGTGGCGGGTCGTTATCAATGCGTTACAACAACATAAGGCTGAGCAACAGGCTGCTCGTGCAGCGGCACAGCGCCTGGGAGAGCCCAGTCCTCCTGTTGTTGTTACAGAGCCTAATTGCCCATTACCCCCCGCTACCAATGTCATAAATATTCCAACTGAGCCTTTAGGAAAGGGAAGTGATTTGCTGTCTGCCCCTGCTGTGCCTCCTACTCCGGAGGGTCCTTCTACCCCCTTGTCGGGTTCTGCCCCACCACCAAATTTTTTAGATCCTCCTGAGCCTCCTTCAAATCCTTTTTTGGAATCCTCTAAATTGTCAAAAAATCCATTTAGGGATAGTGCTCCTGTTCTTCTGCCTGAGGAGCTGCAAATGACTGCCATGAGACGGCAAATGTTGTGGCAAACTATTGCTGCAGACGCTATGCAGGCGGGAGATAGGGACGCAGCCGATTCTTTAACCAGTGCGTTCCCAGTAGTTTATTCTCAAGTACCTGGTGGTATGCAGGCGAACATTAATAATCTGGACTGGAAAATACTATCTCAGTTACGTGCCACTGTCAGTGAAAACGGAGTGCAGAGTGAGCCTGTTCGGCAAATGTTGGATTATATCTGGGGAGGTAATCTGCTTCTGCCAGAAGATATTAAGAACATCATGAAATTGATTCTTACTCAGCATCAGCAATTGCTATACAATGCATACTGGCAATCATACTGCCAGGAGTCAGTGGTAGTGCAGAGGCAGGCTGGCGATCCTTTGTATGGAATAACACTTGAGGAGTTAATGGGTCTAGGTCCGTGGCGTCGGTCTGAGGCACAAGCACTGTTGGGACCAGATAAAATCAGGGAATCCATGCATTTAGCACGTCTCGCTTTGAGGCGCGTTAAAGCGCCTGGAGGAGTTCCGTCTTATATGGGAATCAAGCAGGGGAGGGACGAGCCTTTCGGGTCGTTTGTGGACAGAGTTGCTAGCGCTATTCAGGCAGCCGGAGTTCCGGAGTATATGCATGGGGCTTTACTAAAACAATGTGCCATGCAAAATTGTAATTCTGTAGCCCGTAGTGTCATCGTTACGCTTCCAGGGACTTGGTCGATAGAGGAATTATTAGAGCGCATGCAACAAGTACCTCAGGGACCAAATGCTATGTTAGTAGAGGCAGTTAAGGACTTAGGTGAAAGCCTAAAGGAACAGGCGAGAGCTACTAGCTCTCAGGTGTTAGCTGCTCTTGCACCCCTGCAAAGCCCGGCTGCATCCGCTCAGCAAAACCGAGCAACAAAATATCGCTGTTTCCGATGCGGCGCCCCTGGACACATGCGACGAGAATGCCAAGCTGGCCCGGTGTGGTGTATGCGCTGCCACCACAAATCGCACGCCAACCCCCTGGCCTGTGACTGTCACCTCTTCCAGCTGGTGCCCCGCGGCCACCGCCGCCGCCTGAGCGCCGTGATGGATTTCCAGGAGGAATTACACTGCCTGCTTCTCACCCTCCCGGCTCCTGTCGGGATCCTGAGTTTGGCCGGCCAGCAGCCCCTCAACTGCAGCGAGGCGAGGGAAACGGTGCTGGAAGGCCACTTGGGTGACACGGTGACCCTGAGCTGTGACACTCGGTTGCAGGGGGTGCAGAGCTGGTGCTGGGTGACCCCGGGAGGTGAAAAGGCACCGGAGGAAAGCGGGAACGGCAGCACCCTGCTCCTGGCTAACGGGAGCCTGCAGCTGCGAGCCCTGCGCCCTGAGGATGCCGACACCTACTCCTGTTGGGTGGGGGGTCCTGTCCTCAACGAGACCCTCTACGTGGAGCTGCGGGTGCACAACTTCACCCTGCACGGTCCCCACGACACCCTCAACACCGTCTACACCACGCTGGTGGGCTGCATCCTGAGCGTGGTCCTGGTCCTCATCTATCTGTACCTCACCCCTTGCCGCTGCTACTGCTGCCGCAGCCCCGAGAAGCCCCCGCCTTCCCCCGCGACGACAGCATCAACTCCTTCGTCCTCAGGGAGGCGCACGCCAGGGAAACAGATCGAAGAGTGCGAGAAGCCGCAGCATGAACACCCCAACTTCGGCTCTAGTGTGCACCCTTCCAAACAACTCGAAACAGCCACCTCTCTCCAGCAACCAGCCACTTCCACATCCCTCCCACGACAACTCCAGCCAGCCACATCCCTTCAACAGCAACCAGTAGAAGCCTCTGGCAGGACCTATCAACAGCAAACTCCAAAAGATCCCTCTGAGCATCATTGATCCAGTAAAATATGAGTGAAAAACCATGTGGAACTCTTTTATTAGAGCCATCGTCTGCCAGACTTAAGGGTCCATTTGTCTTACCAGGACTAAAAGACAGTGACTATACTAGAGAAACCTGTATTATGACTATAACTTGAACACTGCCTATGGTAAGACTAAAAAGAACTCGAATTGCCTAGTTAGTTCCAACATGACAACTAACTGATACAGCAACTGCTTCTTTGACAGTTTCTCACTGAGCAACAGCGTTTGGCTCTACGGGAGGCATGGCCTTACTATACCTCCCGATGGATCGACGCCCCAAAGCACTGTGAGAGCATCAACTGGACCAGTGTCACATTACAGCATTACTAGACAAACTGTGTCTGGTGCCTTTGCCGTTTATAAGCTCAGAGTTCTGTCTTTGAACAATTCTATTAGGCCTTTCCTCTCATACTATAAGGTGTTGATAAAAGACTTATTAATGTCGTGAGTCACATGACTGTTTATATGTTGATTATGGGATCCCTTGTCTATATGTTGATTGTTGATTGTGGGTTTCTTTTTTGTTGTTGTATTGCCAAGTAGATGAACTTAGTTTTTGATAGTTTAACACAGATGCTAACAAGATTTTAATAGTATCAGACAGGTAATTTTACAATATCGTGTTGCCTCTAACTTTTATTATTAACTTTTAGGGTATGTTTGTGAAGATTGTGATAACGTGTATTGCATTTTAATTTGGCAGCTATGAAGGAACTAGGACTCCATCGTGCTGTGAGCCAGTGGGACTTGGAGACGCTTATAGGGGCCCCCCGACAAGATTTCGTCGGATAAGCCTCTCCTATCCCTCCTTTGACTCTCTTCACTAGTGGACGCCAAACCTTCCTAATATTAAACAGAGCTCTGTTTGAGAGTACGTGTGTATGAGTGCTTGTGTGAAAACGGAGATATGCCATGAATGCGAAGTCGATTTACACTTGATTATGGGAAACAAAATCCGATTAATAACCTATTAACCAGTATGTTTTGATTTGTTAACTGAGTAGTTTTAGATTGCTTCATAAGGGCATTATGATATTGAATGTATTTTTAGGTTCTGCATGTTTTGTTGTTTGTCTTATGTTCGTTTGGGAATTGGTACTGCAAAAGTTTTTAACCAAACATGGGCTTGTGCAAAAATAAAAACGGGGGATATGTGAACCCTTTGCCATGCTCAACCCCATGTTTGAGGGGCCAATGAGATCGGCCCACAAGGTGGTCACAGAAACACTATGTAAGAAAAAGTTACTACACAATGACCAGTACCACTGATTTTTATATTGCAATGGCTTCCGCCACACCCCCCTTTTTATACCTGCTTAATAGGAGTCCCAGGGTTTAATGTATCTTTGATTGGTCAATTTTCAAGTGGCTCCTGTGATAATAGCCTTTCCCTAGGAAACTGCTCAGCAAAACTGATTTTGGGCCTCAAGAAATCCCTTCCATGAGACCCTCAAGAATTGAATTTATTAGGATCCCAGAAAATTGGTAATGTATCAGGAAAATGGACACCAACCTGTATAGTTTTTGGTCCCAAATATGTTGCTCGGCCGTATCCTATTACCTGGCAGGATGTTAGTCCTAAGACTTGGGAATATACTTATGAATCTGGGTATTGTGGATACAATGGCTCTATCAAAATGCGACCTATAGGCTCTACTCATAACCCCCGTGATAATACTGTGCTAATTTGGGTCAATGATACTGCCAAGGCTCTACCTCCTGGAATATTCTTGATTTGTGGAGATAGAGCATGGCAAGGTATTCCCCATGATATAGTTGGCGGACCTTGTTATTTAGGCTCACTAACTCTTTTTGCACCTCACTTTGCTGACTTGCAGAGACTAACAAAACAGCGTGACAAGCGTAGTATTGGCCTTACACCACAGTGTAATGATAAGGTTGAGCTTTTAAGTGTAGCAGCTAGAGCAGCTTTAGCTATTTTTATTCCTGGCGGTGCAGCAGCGAATGCCTTGAGTAACCTTGCAAAATTGGCTTGTTGGTCTGAGAAGCAGGCGAATGTTACTACTGAAATCTTAGATAAGCTTTTAATGGACCAAAGTAGCTTAAGACATGCTTTGTTGCAAAATCGTGCTGCCATAGATTTTTTGTTACTTGCCCAGGGCCATGGCTGTCAGGATTTCGAAGGGATGTGTTGCGTGAACCTCTCTGATCACAGTGAAAGTATCCACGCCAGCATTCGCTATTTGAAGCAACACACACAACAGATTCAGCAACAAGTAGCTCCCCTCGATGATGTTTTTACAACCTGGTTTCATGGTCTTGGCCTTTCAGGATGGCTTTTGGCTTTAGTTAAAATGCTTTGTTATGTTGGTATTGTTATCATGATTTTACTTTTGCTTTTGCCCTGTATTGTGCAATGTATTCGACGAATGCTTGATAAAGCTGTATCAAAAATTTTTCTCGTACAAAATAAAAACGGGGGAATTGTGGAGGATTGGTTAGCCGAACAAGGGCATACAGACTTGACCAAAGTTGCAGACAACTTAGCAAGGGTCAGAGTGCAAGCTCTCTGACTTGCTGAGGTTGTACAAGATCAGCAGTTTGCAACCTTAGAGTCACAAGTGTCCTTGTACGTGCTGCTCAGCACATTGTGGTCAGCAAAGCAGGACGAAGAAATAGGCTGTATCAGTGAATAAAAGGAACAGAGAATGAAACTAACTTTCAAATTAATACACCAATCATGAGCTCAGTTTTTGCAATATGTATGAGCTAATTAACAAGAATATATAAACCTGAACTTGAAATACAATAAACGAGTTTGGTGGATTCTTATATTAAGCGTCTCCTTCTCCCTCATCGCGACAGCCACTCTTTGCGTTTGTTTGCCAGTCCAGACTATTCTGACTTTTGGGACCCTATTCAGTCACCCGGGAAATGGCCACTTCGGGCTGGTAGATTCAAGGTTTGTGGTAAGACGCAAACCCGTAGGCCGACTGTTGGTGGTGCTGTGGGTAGGGTTCCATGTCAGGCTTAGGGCCAGCTAAAGTTTTCTGTGGCCACTCTTTGCGTTTGTTTTCCAGTCCTGACCATTCGGACTTTTGGGACCCCATTCAGACATCCAGGAATACGGCCGCTTCAAGCTGGTAGATTCAAGGTTTGTGGTAAAACGCAAACCCGTAGGCCACCTATTGGTATTGCTGTGGGTAGGGTTCCATGTGAGGATTAGGGCCAGCCAATATTTTCAGTGGCCACTCTTTGTGTTTGTTTGCCAGTCCCGACCGTTCGGACTTTTGGGACCCCATTCAGCGTCCGGGAATAGGGCAGCTTCGGGTTGGTAGATTCAAGGTTTGTGGTAAAACGCAAACCCGCAGGCCGACTGTTGGTGGTGCTGTGGGTAGGGTTCCCTCTGAGGGTTTGGGCCAGCTAAAGTTTTTAGTGGCCACTCTTTGAGTTTTTTTGCCAGTCCAGACTATTCTGACTTTTGGGGCCTTATTCAGCCACCCAGGAAATGGCCACTTCAGGCTGGAAGATTGAAGTTTTGTGGAAAAATGCAAACCTGTAGACCGACAGTTGGTGGTTATGTGGGTAGGGTTCCATGTGAGGGTTAGGGCCAGCCCTAGTTTTCAGTGGCCACTCTTTGCATTTGTTTGCCAGTCCAGACCGTTCGGACTTTTGAGACCCCATTCAGCCATCCGGGGATACGGCCTCTTCGGGCTAATAGATTCAAGGTTTGTGGTAAAACGCAAACCCGTAGGCTGATTGTTGGTGGTGCTGTGGGTAGGGTTCCATATGAGGGTAAGGGCCAGCCAAAGTTTTCAGTTGTCACTGTTTATATTTGTTTTCCAGTCCCGACCGTTCGGACTTTTGGGACCCCAATCAGCCATTCGGGAATAGGGCAGCTTGGGGCTGGTAGATTCAAGGTTTGTGGTAAAACGCAAACCCGTAGGCTGACTGTTGGTGGTGCTGTGGGTAGGGTTCCATGTGAGGGTTAGGGCCAGCCAAAGTTTTCAGTGGCCACTCTTTGCGTTTGTTTTCCAGTCCAGACTATTCTGACTTTTGGGACCCGATTAAGCCACCAGGGAAATGGTCACTTCGGGCTGGAAGATTCAAATTTTGTGGAAAAATGCAAACCTGTAGGCTGACTGTTGGTGGTGCTGTGGGTAGGGTTCCATGTGAGGGTTAGGGCCAGCCAATATTTTCAGTGGCCACTCTTTGCATTTGTTTGCCAGTCCCAACCGTTCGGACTTTTGGGACCCTACTCAGCCATGCAGGAAATGGCTGCTTCGGGCTAGTAGATTCAAGGTTTGTGGAAAAACGCAAACCCGTAGGCCGCCTGTTGGTGGTGCTGTGGGTAGGGTTCCATGTGAGGGTTAGGGCCAGCCAAAGTTTTCAGTCGCCACTCTTTGCGTTTGTTTGCCAGTCCAGACTATTCGGACTTCTGGGACCCCATTCAGCCATCCGGAAATACGGCCGCTTCGGGCTGGTAGATCCAGGGTTTGTGGTAAAACGCAAAACCGTAGGCCAACTGTTGGTGGTGCTGTGGGTAGGGATCCCTCTGAGGGTCTGGGCCAGCTAAAGTTTTCAGTGGCCACTCTTTGCGTTTGTTTTCCAGTCCAGACTATTCTGACTTTTGGGACCCGATATAGCCACCCTGGAAATGGCCACTTCGGGCTGGAAGATTCAAGTTTTGTGGAAAAATGCAAACCTGTAGGCCGACTGTTGGTGGTGCTGTGGATAGTGTTCCATGTGAGGGTTAGGGCCAGCCCTAGTTTTCAGTGGCCACTCTTTGCGTTTGTTTTCCAGTCCAGACCGTTCGGACTTTTCGGACCCCAATCAGCCATTCGGGAATAGGGCAGCTTGGGGCTCTTAGATTCAAGGTTTGTGGTAAGACGCAAACCCATAGGCCGACTGTTGGTGTTGCTGTGGGTAGGGTTCCATGTGAGGGTTAGGGCCAGCCAATATTTTCAGTGGCCACTCTTTGCGTTTGTTTGCCAGTCCCAACCGTTCGGACTTTTGGGACCCCAATATGCCACCCGGGAAAACGGCCACTTCGGGCTGGATGATTCAAGGTTTTGGAAAAACGCAAACCCGTAGGCCGACTGTTGGTGGTGCTGTGGGTAGAGTTCCATGTGAGGGTTAGGGCCAGCCAAAGTTTTAAGTGGCCACTCTTTGCATTTGTTTGCCAGTCCCGACCGTTCGGACTTTTGGGACGCTATTCAGCCATCCGGTAAATAGCTGCTTTGTGCTGCTAGATTCAAGGTTTGTGGAAAAACGCAAACCCGTAGGCCAACTTTTGGTGGTGCTGTGGGTAGGGTTCCATGTGAGGGTTAGGGCCAGCCAAAGTTTTCAGTGGCCACTCTTTGCGTTTGTTTGCCAGTCCCGACCATTCTGACTTTTGGGACCCTATTCAGCCGTCCGGGAATAGGGCATCTTTGGGCTGGTATACTCAAGGTTTGTGGTAAAATGCAAACCCGTAGGCCAACTGTTGGTGGTGCTGTGGGTAGGGTTCCCTCTGAGGGTTTGGGCCAGCCAAAGTTTTCAGTGGCCACTCTTTGTGTTTGTTTTCCAGTCCAGACTATTCTGACTTTTGGGAACCGATTCAGCCACCCGGGAAATGGCCCCTTCGGGCTGGAAGATTCAAGGTTTGTGGAAAAATGCAAACCTGTATGCCGACTGTTGGTGGTGCTGTGGGTAGGGTTCCATGTGAGGGTTAGGGCCAGCCAAAGTTTTCAGTGGCCACTCTTTGCCTTTGCTTTCCAGTCCCAACCGTTCGGACTTTTGGCACCCTAATCAGCCATCCAGGAATAGGGCGGCTTCGAGCTAGTAGATGCAAGGTTTGTGGTAAAACACAAACCTGTAGGCCGACTGTTGGTGGTGCTGTGGGTAGGGTTCCCTCTGAGGGTTTGGGCCAGCAAAAGTTTTCAGTGGCCACGCTTTGCGTTTGTTTTCCAGTCCAGACTATTCTTACTTTTGGGACCTCATTCAGCCACCTGGGAAATGGCCGCTTCAGGCTGGAAGACTCAAGGTTTGTGGAAAAACACAAACCCGTAGGCCGACTCTTGGTGGCGCTTTGGGTAGGGTTCCATGTGAGGGTTCGGGCCAGCCAAAGTTTTCAGTGGCCACTCTTTGCATTTGTTTGCCAGTCCCGACCGTTCGGACTTTTGCGACCCTATTCAGCCATCCAGGAAATGGCTGCTTCGGGCTGGTAGATTCAAGGTTTGTGGAAAAACGCAAACCCGTAGGCCAACTGTCGGTGGTGCTGTGGGTAGGGTTCCATTTGAGGGTAAGGGCCAGCCAAAGTTTTCTGTGGCCACTCTCTGTGTTTGTTTTCCAGTCCAGACTATTCTGACTTTTGGGACCCGATTCAGCCACCCGGGAAATGGCCACTTCGGGCTGGAAGATTCAAGGTTTGTGGAAAAATGCAAACCTGTAGGCCGACTGTTGGTGGTTCTGTGGGTAGGGTTCCATGTGAGGGTTAGGGCCAGCCAATATTTTCAGTGGCCACTCTTTGCGTTTGTTTGCCAGTCCCAACCGTTCGGACTTTTGGGACCCTACTTGAGACAGCACAGTCTCGCACTGATTAAGCCTTGGGCTATCAGTAAGAACAGGGCTACTTAATGCATACTTTGTAACCGCAGGAACAAAGCCTTGGGACATCAAAGGTTAAGGAGTAAACAAGGCGATTGGATTAGGGGACCTGGTTAAGGAGCATGGCCTGTTACAAACATCCGCGAAGATGCTTGAATGTGATAAACAAGCTTTGTACGTTAACTGTTTTGTAGCCAATCAAGTTAAAACTCGTGTAACAAGATGTAGAGACTTCTGGTATAAATATGGCCTTCTGATTCAATAAAGGCAGACAATTCATTTGTATCAAACTGTGTCTCCGTCTCGCACTGCGACAAATGGTGATCCCGGCGTGATTCGGGTTGAAAATTTTCCGGTCGCAGGTCTCCAAGAACTTTGTTTGAAGAAGAAAGGCTGGGAAGAAGCCGGTTATTGGTGCCCACCACTCATCACCTCCTCGCGATTGGCAGGTGAGCTTGGAGAAACTACTTTTTTTTGTTATGGGTTCAAACATTTCAAAAGAAGAACGAGACGTTTATGTTACTTTAAAGACTTTACTTAATAAGGATAAAAAAGTCATATCGGGCCATGATTTAAAACTGGTTTTAAAATGGGCCCGTGAGCATTTTCCCGACATCGATTCAGTCTCTACTTATGACCCTTCATTTTGGGACGAGGTCGGAGTTAAATTATGGGATACCGCTACACAGGGCAATAACGAAACCGCCAAACTCTTAGCTCCTTGGCGAATACTCTTTTAAACTTTAAAAGGAAAAGAACCTACTACTCCATCTGCCCCTCCGCCGCCAATCACCGCTGCTATGGTGAATTCGGACTCGGACTCAGACCCCTTTGACCCAGGTCCTGTCGATCCTGTACCGGAACCCGATTTATACCCTGATGATTATGATGATCCGCGAAGTGTGTGGGCGGCGATTAGGGTTGAAGCACAGAAAGCGGGGGAAATGGACATTGCCTGCTTAATTGAAATCCCTCCAAAGCCAAAACCCCGTAAAAAAGACAGAGGATCTGTGGTAGTTGTGCCTGTAATATATGGTGGGCAAGGGCAACCACGATGGGCTGCGCTGAATTTCTCTATTGTAAAAGAACTTCGCCGCACTGCAGCAGAAAACGGCTTAAGCTCTCATTATTTTCAAGGCTTGTTTGCAAACGTTTGCGAGGCGCACGTGCTTACTCCTCATGATTTAAAATCTATTGCTGCCCTCCTTCTCAATCCCGCGCAACAATCATTATGGGAATCGCGTTGGAGAACGGCGGCAGAAAAGCTTCTGCGGGAGTATGCAGCCGGAGATAACCAGCAGCTGCAAACCATTACAATTGACCATCTCATGGGTACGGGTGAGTTCGGCGACCCCGCGAAACAGGCCCGACATATTCCGGGAAAGGCACTGAAAGACAATATGCATATAGCAAAGAGAGCCTTCTTACAAATCCCTAATGCAAATAGGCCTGAAAAAGCCTTTACGACAATTTCTTAAGGGCCAAAGGAACCTTATATGGACTTTATTTCAAAGTTGCAGGACGCTCTAGAAAAACAAGTTGATAATACCGAAGCCCGTGATATTCTCCTTCTTAAATTGGCTGTTGAAAACGCTAATCCTGATTGTAGAAAACTCCTGAAAACTTTACCTAATCCTAACCCAACTGTAGTTGAAATGATGGAAGCATGTAATAGGTTTGGATCTTCCGAACATAAATACGAAGTTATGGCAACGGCATTTAGAAATATCCAGCTTACTTCGGCACAACCTAGTTCCTCGGGGTCCGCTCCTATTTGTTACGGCTGCGGGAAAATGGGACATTTGCAAAAGCACTGTCGAGCTAAAACATTAATTCCCGTTTGTACCCGGTGTCGAAAAGGTCGGCACTATAATAACCAATGCCGTTCTAGGCTTGATATTGATGGGAACGTGATACCTCAGTGGCAGAATGCTCCCCAGGGAAACGGGAGGCAGAGCGCGGGCCGGCGCCGCGCTCCGACATCCAATTACATGCCGAACCAGCAGATGTACAACCCTCCGCTACCACAAACGCCAGCGGTAATGCCGACACAAACACCATTCGGGCCACAGGTGGCAGCGCAGGCTTGGACCTCTTCACAGAATATGCTGTTACATTAACTGATGCCACTGTTCACCTCATATCGACAACAATGAGAGGATCTTTGCCATCAAAGACTGTAGGACTTATTATCGGAAGATCGTCTACTACATTTTCTGGTCTTTTTGTTTTGCCAGGGGTCATTAATGAGGACGCCATTGACATTTCCGTCATGGCTTGGACCCCAACACCACCTTGTAATATTCCAAAACATAGCCGCATCGCGCAAATTGTGTTGATATACGGTGCAGCTGATTTAGTTGCTCATTCATCCAATCAGAGAACAGGAGCCTTTGGCTCAACGGGAGCTCCACAAATTTTTTGGTCTCATCTTATTGGCAAAGATAGACCACTTATTACGTGTAATGTTTCTTATAATTCTCAACAAATTACTATCACAGGTTTAATAGATACGGGAGCAGATGTTACGGTTCTTTCCAAATCTAAATGGCCACCAAATTGGTCCTTAGTGCCTACTCCGTCAGCACTGGCGGGAATAGGTGGCACGGGTGCCAGTTTTCAAAGTCAATTTCATGTTCAAATCAAAAATCCCCAAGGGCAAACAGCGACAGTTAAACCGTTTGTCTGTCCGGTCCCAATTAACCTTTGGGGTCGGGATGTTTTATCACAATGGGGAATGCGACTAGAGACTCCTTTTTAGTAATGGCCACTGATGTAAGGCACAGAGTACCCAAAATTACATGGAAAACAGAAGACCCTGTGTGGGTCAATCAGTGGCCATTGCCAGAGGAGAAACTCTGTGCTTTGAAAACTTTAGTTCAAGAACAGCTCCAGAAAGGGCATATAATTACGTTAACAGGCAGAGATCTTACTCATGTTTATGTCCCCTTTACTGAATTTTACCTTGATTTTATAATTCAACATGAGGTATTGTTTCAAATTGCAATTCTTGATTTCCCGGGAAAAATTTCAAACCATTTTCCTCCTTCCAAACTGTTGCATGCTTCTCTACCGCTTGTTGAATGCCCAAAAATATCTGCAGCGCCCCTTTCCGCTTTAACGGTTTTTACTGATGGTTCTGCAGCCACCCACAAGGCTGTGGTGAGTTGGCTTAATGACTCACAGGAGTGGGTTTCCGATATCACGTTTCACCCAGGATCTTCGCAAATTGACGAACTCGCTGCAGTCGTTAGAGCATTCCAATTGTTTTCAGACCAAGCAATTAATTTGGTTACTGACTCTGCTTATGTTGCAGGAATTGTACAAAGGGCTGAACATTCTGCGCTGAAAAATTTAACACATCCCCTTCTATACCCTTTGTTGTTACAGCTAATTTCGCTACTTGATGCTAGGAAATATCCGTATTTCGTTTTGCATGTACGCTCTCATACCTCATTACCAGGTTTTCTTACACAAGGTAATCGTCAAGCAGATCTCCTCACACTTAATGTTAATGTCCTTCCAAACATTTTTGAACAGGCTCGTATACACCATTCCTTTTTTCATACAAATTTGCGTGGTCTAAAGAGACAATTTAATCTCAGTACCCAGCAGGCGGCTGATATAATTTCTGCCTGTCCTGATTGTCAGCAATCCTCCTTATCTTCTAACTCCTTGGGCACTCTTCCTAGGGGACTACAAAGTTTAGAACTTTGGCAAACGGATGTTACACACTTTCCTGAATTCGGTCGACAAAAGTTTATCCATGTTTCCATTGATACCTTTTCAGGTGCTATTTATGCATCTTGTCATACGAGGGAGAAAGCAAAAGACGTTCAGCGTCACTTTTTAAAGGCATTTGCCTCGTTAGGAATTCCTAAGCAGATAAAAACAGATAATGGCCCTGCATATACTTCACGTTCTCTACAATCTTTTTTTACTGACTGGGGAATTACACATATTACGGGTATCCCTTACTCTCCTACTGGTCAAGCAATTGTGGAACGAGCCCACCATACCTTAAAAACTATATTACAGAAACAGAAAGGAGGAGTTGGAGCATTGTCAATACCTGAAGAAAGACTGCTCAAGGCTATGTATACTTTTAATTTTTTAAATTGTTATACTTCAGATGTGCCTCCCATTGCTAAACACTTTACTAGTAATAATCTTTTTCAATTCCAGGAAAAACCTCCAGTCCTTATTAAAGATATGGAAACGGGACAAATTAAAGGCCCATATTCACTCATAACATGGGGGAGGGGTTATGCTTGTGTTTCCACAGATCAAGGACCTAGATGGATTCCAGCGAAAAATGTTCGACCCTACAGGCTACGAGCCGCGCAGGACTAATAATTCCTGCTATTACTGTTTCACCTGTAGTAACTTTTACGCTACCTAAAGAAAATATGTGGCTCACTTTATTATAATTATACCTCTAAAAATGTATCTAAATCCACTAACAAACTTTTATTGCTTCCCCCGGGTTCTGTAAATAATTTTATTTGGCTTTTTAGGCTTTAATTTGGCAACCATGGAGGAAACTAGGACTCCATCGTGCTGTGATCCGGGAGGGGTCTGGGGACGCTTATGGGGCCCCCCGACCAATTTTTGTCGTATAAGCCTCCTCTACCCCCTTGGTTCTATGCGCCAGTGGACATCTGAACTTCCTCATACTAAAAAGTTGTTTAAGTCCTTCCACTGCAGTGTGAAATGTGCTTTTCGTATAGTATTGATAACAGGATTTGTTAATGTTGTAATTCATGTGATTGTTTATATGTTGACTAAGGGATCCCTCGTATATATGTTAATTGTTGATTGTGCTATTCTGTTGTACTGCTCTTTTATTGTTAGCTTTTAGGTCATGTTTGTGAAGATTTTAATGGAATGTGTTGTATGAATCTTTCTGATCACTCTCAATATACATGCTGCAATACAATCACTTAAAGAAGGGATTACACATTTGCAGTCACAGGATAACTGGGACTGGTTTGATAATCTTTTCTCAGGATGGGGTTTAACAGGATGGTTGCGAAGTTTAGTTAAGACTGTTTGTTATGCTTTATTTGCTTTTTTGCTTTTTTTATTCTTGCTGCCCTGCATTTTACAATGCTTTCAGCGGATGTTCGATCGTGCTATGAACCGGGTTTATCTTGTCCAATCGGAAGGGGGAATTGAGACAGCACAGTCTCGCACTGATTAAGCCTTGGGCTATCAGTAAGAACAGGGCTACTTAATGCATACTTTGTAACCGCAGGAACAAAGCCTTGGGACATCAAAGGTTAAGGAGTAAACAAGGCGATTGGATTAGGGGACCTGGTTAAGAAGCATGGCCTGTTACAAACATCCGCGAAGATGCTTGAATGTGATAAACAAGCTTTGTACGTTAATTGTTTTGTAGCCAATCAAGTTAAAACTCGTGTAACAAGATGTAGAGACTTCTGGTATAAATATGGCCTTCTGATTCAATAAAGGCAGACAATTCGTTTGTATCAAACTGTGTCTCCGTCTCGCACTGCAACACCTACACTGCCATCCAGGAAATGGCTGCTTCGGGCTGGTAGATTCAAGGTTTGTGGAAAAACGCAAACCCGTAGGCCGACTGTTGGTGGTGCTGTGGGTAGGGTTCCATGTGAGGGTTAGGGCCAGCCAATATTTTCAGTTGTCACTCTTTATATTTGTTTCCCAGTCCCGACCGTTCGGACTTTTGGGACCCCATTCAGCGACCGGGAATACTGCCGCGTCGGGCTGGTAGATTCAAGATTTGTGGTAAAACGCAAACCCGTAGGCCGACTGTTGGTAGTGCTGTGGGTAGGGTTCCATGTGAGGGTTAGGGCCAGCCAAAGTTTTCAGTGGTCATTCTTTGCGTTTGTTTGCCAGTCCAGACTATTCGGACTTTTGGGACCCCAATCAGTCATCCGGGAAAACGGACGTTTTGGGCTCTTATATACAAGGTTTGTGGTAAAACGCAAACCCGTAGGCCGACTGTTGGTGGTGCTGTGGGTAGGGTTCCATGTGAGGGTTAGGGCCAGCCAGAGTTTTCAGTTGTCACTCTTTATATTTGTTTTCCAGTCCCGACCGTTCGGACTTTTGGGACCCCATTCAGCCGGCCGGGAATACTGCTGCTTCGGGCTGGTAAATTCAAGGTGTGTGGTAAAACGCAAACCCGTAGGTCGACTGTTGGTAGTGCTGTGGGTAGGGTTCCATTTGAGGGTTAGGGCCAGCCAAAGTTTTCAGTGGCCACTCTTTGCGTTTGTTTGCCAGTCCAGACCGTTCGGACTTTTGGGACCCCAATCAGCCATCCAGGAAAACGGCCGTTTGGGGCTCTTATATACAAGGTTTGTGGTAAAACGCAAACCTGTAGGCCGACTGTTGGTGGTGCTGTGGGCAGGGTTCCATGTGAGGGCTAGGGCCATCCAAAATTTTCAGTGGCCACTCTTGGCATTTGTTTGCCAGTCCAGACTATTCTGACTTTTGGAACATCATTCAGCCACTTGGGAAATGGCCGCTAAGGGCTGGAAGATTCAAGGTTTGTGGAAAAACGCAAACCCGTAGGCCGACTGTTGGTGGTGCTTTGGGTAGGGTTCCATGTGAGGGTTCGGGCCAGCCAAAGTTTTCAGTGGCCACTCTTTGCATTTGTTTGCCAGTCCAGACTGTTCGGACTTTTGGGACCCTATTCAGCCATCCAGGAAATGGCTGCTTCGGGCTGGTAGATTCAAGGTTTGTGGAAAAGGGCAAACCCGTAGGCCGACTGTTGGTGGTGCTGTGGGTAGGGTTCCATGTGAGGTTTAGGGCCAGCCAAAGTTTTCAGTGGCCACTCTTTGCATTTGTTTGCCAGTCCAGACTATTCAGACTTTTGGGACCCCAATCAGCCATCCGGGAAAACGGCCGTTTTGGGCTATTATATACAAGGTTTGTGGTAAAACGCAAACCCGTAGGCCGACTGTTGGTGGTGCTGTGGGTAGGGTTCCATGTGAGGGCTAGGGCCATCCAAAATTTTCAGTGGCCACTCTTTGCGTTTGTTTGCCAGTCCCGACCATTCGGACTTTTGGGACCCGATTCAGCCACACTGGAAATGGCCGCTTCGGGCTGGAATATTCAAGGTTTGTGGAAAAACGCAAACCCGTAGGCCGACTGTTGGTTGTGCTGTGGGTAGGGTTCCCTCTGAGGGTTTGGGCCAGCTAATATTTTCACAGGCCACTCTTTGCAATTGTTTTCCAGTCTCGACCGTTCGGACTTTTGGGACCCTATTCAGCCATCTGGGAAATGGCGGCTTCGGGCTGGTAGATTCAAGGTTTGTGGTAAAACGCAAACCCGTAGGCCGACTGTTGGTGGTGCTGTGGTTAGGGCTCTATGTGAGGGTTAGGGCCAGCCAAAATTTTCAGTGGCCACTCTTTGCGTTTGTTTGCCAGTCCCGACCGTTCGGACTTTTGGGAGCCTATTCAGCCATCCGGTAAATGGCTGCTTCGTGCTGCTAGATTCAAGGTTTGTGGAAAAACGCAAACCCGTAGGCCAACTGTTGGTGGTGCTGTGGGTAGGGTTCCATGTGAGGGTTCGGGCCAGCCAAAGTTTTCAGTGGCCACTCTTTGCGTTTGTTTGCCAGTCCCGACCATTCGGACTTTTGGGACCCTATTCAGCCGTCTGGGTATAGGGCATCTTTGGGCTGGTATATTCAAGGTTTGTGGTAAAACGCAAACCCGTAGGCCGACTGTTGGTGGTGCTGTGGGTAGGGTTCCATGTGAGGGTTTGGGCCAGCTAAAGTTTTCCGTGGCCACTCTTTGCGTTTGTTTACCAGTCCGGACTATTCTGACTTTTGGGAGCCGATTCAGCCACCCGGTAAATGGCTGCTTCGTGCTGCTAGATTCAAGGTTTGTGGAAAAACGCAAACCCATAGGCCGACTGTTGGTGGTGCTGTGGGTAGGGTTCCATGTGAGGGTTTGGGCCAGCCAAAGTTTTCAGTTGTCACTCTTTATATTTGTTTTCCAGTCCCGACCGTTCGGACTTTTGGGACCACATTAGGCGTCCGGGAATACTGCCGCATCGGGCTGGTAGATTCAAGGTTTGTGGAAAAACGCAAACCCGTAGGCCGCCTGTTGGTGGTGCTGTGGCTAGGGTTCCCTCTGAGGGTTAGGGCCAGCCAAAGTTTTCAGTCGCCACTCTTTGCGTTTGTTTTCCAGTCCAGACTATTCTGACTTTTGGGACCTCATTCAGCCACCTGGAAAATGGCCGCATCGGGCTGGAAGATTCAAGGTTTGTGGAAAAACACAAACCCGTAGGCCAACTGTTGGTGGTGCTGTGGGTAGGGTTCCATGTCAGGGTTCGGGCCAGCCAATACTTTCAGTGGCCACTCTTTGCATTTGTTTGCCAGTCCAGGCCGTTCGGACTTTTGGGACCCTACTCAGCCACCCAGGAAATGGCTGCTTCGGGCTGGTAGATTCAAGGTTTGTGGAAAAACGCAAACCCGTAGGCCGACTGTTGATGGTGCTGTGGGTAGGGTTCCATGTGAGGGTTTGGGCCAGCCTAAGTTTTCAGTTGTCACTCTTTATATTTGTTTTCCAGTCCCGACCGTTCGGACTTTTGGGACCACATTAGGCGTCCAGGAATACTGCCGCATCGGGCTGGTAGATTCAAGGTTTGTGGAAAAACGCAAACCCGTAGGCCGACTATTGGTGGTGCTGTGGGTAGGGTTCCATGTGAGGGTTTGGGCCAGCCAAAGTTTTCAGTGGCCACTCTTTGCGTTTGTTTGCCAGTCCAGACCGTTCGGATATTTGGGACCCTATTCAGCCGTCCGGGAATAGTGCATCTTTGGGCTGATATATTCAATGTTTGTGGAAAGACGCAAACCCGTAGGCCAACTGTTGGAGGTGCTGTGGGTAGGGTTCCCTCTGAGGGTTTGGGCCAGCTAAAGTTTTCAGTGGCCACTCTTTGCGTTTGTTTGCCAGTCCAGACTATTCTGACTTTTGGGACCTCATTCAGCCACCCTGGAAATGCCCGCGTCGGGCTGGAATTTTAAAGGTTTGTGGAAAAACACAAACCCGTAGGCCGACTGTTGGTGGTGCTGTGGGTAGGGTTCCATGTGAGGTTTAGGGCCAGCCAATATTTTCAGAGGCCACTCTTTGCACTTGTTTGCCAGTCTCGACCTTTCGGACTTTTGGCACCCTATTCAGCCATCCGGGAAATGGCGGCTTCAGGCTGGTAGATTCAAGGTTTGTGGTAAAACGCAAACCCGTAGGCCGACTGTTGGTGGTGCTGTGGGTAGGGCTCTATGTGAGGGTTAGGGCCAGCCCAAGTTTTCAGTTGTCACCCTTTGCATTTGTTTGCCAGTCTCGACCGTTCGGACTTTTGGGACCCTATTCAGCCATCCGGTAAATTACTGCTTCGTGCTGCAAGATTCAAGGTTTGTGGAAAAACGCAAACCCGTAGGCCAGCTGTTGGTGGTGCTGCGGGTAGGGTTCCCTCTGAGGGTTTGGGCCAGCTAAAGTTTTCAGTGGCCACTCTTTGCGTTTGTTTTCCACTCCAGACTATTCTGACTTTTGGGAGCCTATTCAGCCACCCGGTAAATGGCTGCTTCGTGCTGATAGATTCAAGGTTTGTGGAAAAATGCAAACCCCTAGGCCAACTGTTGGTGGTGCTGTGGGTAGGGTTCCATGTGAGGGTTCGGGCCAGCCAATATTTTCAGAGGCCACTCTTTGCATTTGTTTGCCAGTCTCGACCGTTCGGACTTTTGGGACCCTATTCAGCCACCCGGTAAATGACTGCTTCGTTCTGCAAGATTCAAGGTTTGTGGAAAAACGCAAACCCGTAGGCCAGCTGTTGGTGGTGGTGCGGGTAGGGTTCCCTCTGAGGGTTTTGGCCAGCTAATGTTTTCAGTGGCCACTCTTTGCGTTTGTTTTGCACTCCAGATTATTCTGACTTTTGGGAGCCTATTCAGCCACCCGGTAAATGGCTGCTTCGTGCTGCTAGATTCAAGGTTTGTGGAAAAACGCAAACCCGTAGGCCAACTGTTGGTGGTGCTTTGGGTAGCGTTCCATGTGAGGGTTCGGGCCAGCCAAAGTTTTCAGTGGCCACTCTTTGCGTTTGTTTGCCAGTCCCGACCATTTGGACTTTTGGGACCCTATTCAGCCGTCCGGGAATAGGGCATCTTTGGGCTGTTATATTCAAGGTTTGTGGTAAAACGCAAACCCGTAGGCCAACTGTTGGTGGTGCTGTGGGTAGGGTTCCCTCTGAGGCTTTGAGCCAGCTAAAGTTTTCAGTGGCCACTCTTTGCGTTTGTTTTCCAGTCCAGACTATTCTGACTTTTGGGACCTCATTCAGCCACCTGGGAAATGGCCGCTTCGGGCTGGAAGATTCAAGGTTTGTGGAAAAACGCAAACCCGTAGGCCGACTGTTGGTGGTGCTTTGGGTAGGGTTCCATGTGTGGGTTAGGGCCAGTCAAAGTTTTCAGTGGCCACTCTTTGTGTTTGTTTGCCAGTCCCAACCGTTCGGACTTTTTGGACCCTACTCAGCCATCCAGGAAATGGCCGCTTCGGGCTGGTAGATTCAAGGTTTGTGGTAAGACGCAAACCCGTAGGCCGACTGTTGGTGGTGCTGTAGGTAGAGTTCCATGTGAGGGTTCGGAACAGCCAAAGTTTTCAGTGGGCACTCTTTGCGTTTGTTTGCCAGTCCCGACCATTCGGACTTTTCGGACCCTAGTCAGCCGTCCGGGAATAGGGCATCTTTGGGCTGGTATATTCAAGGTTTGTGGTAAAACGCAAACCAGTAGGCCAACTGTTGGTGGTGCTGTGGGTAGGGTTCCCTCTGAGGGTTTGGGCCAGCTAAAGTTTTCAGTGGCCACTCTTTGCGTTTGTTTTCCAGTCCAGACTATTCTGACTTTTGGGACCTCATTCAGGCACCCTGGAAATGCCCGCGTTGGGCTGGAATTTTCAAGGTTTGTGGAAAAACGCAAACCCGTAGGCCGACTATCGGTGGTGCTGTGGGTAGGGTTCCATGTGAGGTTTAGGTCCAGCCAATATTTTCAGAGGCCACTCTTTGCATTTGTTTGCCAGTCTCAACCGTTCGGACTTTTGGCACCGTATTCAGCCATCCGGGAAATGGCGGCTTCGGGCTGGTAGATTCAAGGTTTGTGGAAAAACGCAAACCCGTAGGCCGACTGTTGGTGGTGCTGTGGGTAGGGCTCTATGTGAGGGTTAGGGCCAGCCAAAGTTTTCAGTGGTCACTCTTTGCATTTGTTTGCCAGTCCCGACCGTTCAGACTTTTGGGACCCTATTCAGCCATCCAGGAATTGGCTGCTTCGGGCTGGTATATTCAAGGTTTGTGGAAAAACGCAAACCCGTAGGCCGACTGCTGGTGGTGCTGTGGGTAGTGTTCCATGTGAGGGTAAGGGCCAGCCAAAGTTTTCTGTGGCCACTCTCTGCGTTTGTTTTCCAGTCCAGACTATTCTGACTTTTGGGACCCAATTCAGCCACCTGGGAAATGGCCACTTCGGGCTGGAAGATTCAAGTTTTGTGGAAAAATGCAAACCTGTAGGCCGACTGTTGGTGGTTCTGTGGGTAGGGTTCCATGTGAGGGTTAGGGCCAGCCAATATTTTCAGTGGCCACTCTTTGCATTTGTTTGCCAGTCCCAACCATCGGACTTTTGGGACCCTACTCAGCAATCCAGGAAATGGCTGCTTCCGGCTGGTAGATTAAAGGTTTGTGGAAAAACGCAAACCCGTAGGCCGACTGTTGGTGGTGCTGTGGGTAGGGTTCCATGTGAGGGTTAGGGCCAGCCAAAGTTTTCATTTGTCACTCTTGGCGTTTGTTTTCCAGTCCCAACCTTTCGGACTTTTGGGACACCATTCAGCCATCCGGAAATACGGCCGCTTCCGGCTTGTAGATTCAAGGTTTGTGGTAAAACGCAAACCCGTAGGCCGACTGTTGGTGGTGCTGTGGGTAGGGTTCCATGTGAGGGTTAGGGCCAGCCAAAGTTTTCAGTGTTCACTCTTGGCGTTTGTTTTCCAGTCCCAACCGTTCGGACTTTTGGGACCTTATTCAGCCATCCGGGAAATGGTTGCTTCGGGCCGGAAGATTCAAGGTTTGTGGAAAAACGCAAACCTGTAGGCCGACTGTTGGTGGTGCTGTGGGTAGGGTTCCATGTGAGGGTTCGGGCCAGCCAAAGTTTTCAGTGGCCACTCTTTGCATTTGTTTGCCAGAAGAGAGTGGATCAGGCCAATCTGTTTATGTGAATTACTTAATGAAAAATTAAGACTTGTAATATATGCTAATGAATTTGTGTTCATAACTACTAATAATTCAGGGAAAGAAGCTAACAAAGCAGCCAAGACATTTCACTTTCCCATACAAAGCAGCTGAGACATTTCACTTTCCCATACACAGCAGCTGAGACATGTCATTTTTCTACTAGAACAATGTAACCAATACAAGGTCCTAACGGGATTAATTTCTAGCTAGCAAATAATTAAAGTGTAAGTCTTTTCTTCTGTAACTCTTTTCTTAAAACAAGTCTTGTTCTAAAAGCAAGGTACTGCCAAGGCCAGCTGGACAATAAAGGATGTGAACATCCGCACAAGAAGACTATAAAGATATCATCACCAACGGATAAGAAGAAATTATGGCTGGGGTCTTGTAACAATATTGCTTTGTAACAACCTAATGAAGTCAGCAAGAACTAAGAATGTAGTATTGTTGTAACCTCCCCTTTTACTGTATAAATACCCTAACCCCTTTTCCCTTAACCCTTTGGAACTCTTTGTCCGGCGCAAGCTGGGGGTTCCCCGGATCCGAAAATAAATACCTTTGCTGTTTAAAGACTCAAACTCTGTCTCTAAACAGTTTTGTTTGGCCTTTTTCGGCTTCATTTTTGGCGACCGCGGCAGGACTGGACTCCGTCGTGCCGTGATCCAGGGGGGCCCGGGGACGCTTCTGGGGCCCCCCGACGAATTCTGTCGGATAAGCCTCCCCTACTCCCTTGGCTCTGCGCGCCGATGGACAGCAGACCTTCCTCATACTGAAAAGGTATTTATATATTTGTTTGGGTTTCGAGGCCTCTAGGAAAGAGGGGGTTAGAGTCCCCCAGGGGGTTAGAGTCCCCCAGGAGGTTTGAGCTCTTAGGATTCACAGGGACGCGGGGGACGCCTCCAGGCTGACGGATTGGAGTCCTGTCTAGCGCTGAGTTCGTCCCTCTCCGGGGTGCAATTCCCCAGGAGAATTGAAGTTCATTCACAAAGGGTTTCTGGTAATGCTGTCGGTCATATGATTATATGGTGATTGATGATCATGTTGTATTACTTGCGAGTAATATAGGTGTTTTGAGTGTTTGGTGTTAATTCTCTCTTTAAGAGAATTAAGTGTGTTGGGTAATTACGCGTCCCCATCAAAGAGAAGTTTTATAGGTATTCGAGGTTTATAGCGGCATTTTGTGACCGTAGGTGGTAAAGCAACGTGTAAGGTTTTGGTGTAAAAGTTTACCCGTGCAGAGTTCCGACTGAAAGCGATTGGTGTGAATCTGGATGTGTGAAAGTGAGTGACTGAGACGCAATTTAATTGCGAAGCGAGTGCAGAGTCCCGATTTGCGTTTCCGTGTCACCCGCGAGGGGACCGGCCAGAGACGGACGAAGCGATTGGTGTGAATCTGGATGTGTGAAAGTGAGTGACTGAGACGCAATTTAATTGCGAAGCGAGTGCGGAGTCCCGATTTGCGGTTCCGTGTCACCCGCGAGGGGGCCGGCCAGAGACGGACGAAGCGATTGGTGTGAATCTGGATGTGCATGACTACTAGAATAAGTTGAATAAGGTGTTGACATTGTAAGTTGCTGAAATCTGAATAGAATTTGGTAATCCAGAAAGGGTCCCACAGTTGTAACCTCTCCAGTAGGCATAATGGGGACTAAACAGAGTAAGGAAAATGATGCTAAAACCCCCTTGGGATGCATTTTAAAACATTGGAAAGAACTTGGTGAAATCCCGGGGGGAAATATAAGGAAAGAGACACTTGTGAAGTACTGTCGAGATTGGTGGCCGCTGTATAAACTAAATGATGGGGAAAAGTGGCCACCGGAGGGAAGTTTAAATTATAATACCATCCAACAACTTATGTTGTTTCTCAATAAAAGAGGAAAGTGGGATGAAGTGATATATGCAGACATGTTTCTCACATTAAGGGATAAGCTGGAATGGCAAAAGGATTGTGGAGTAAATGTATCACAAGACCTCTTGGTTTTAGCCCTAGAACAGGATCAGAGGAACAGCAAAGTTAAGGAACGCTGTTGTGATGCTTGTAGTGCAGGGAAACGGTGCCTTAAGTTGAAGGAAAAAGCAGTGATGTGGAAAGTACCATTAGCCTCCAAGAATATCAGCCTCTTGTGCTAGGATGTGAAAGCAGCAGTAGCTCCACAGAGCTGGAAAGTGAGACAAGAAAAGAGCTGGAAAGTGAGACAAGAGAGGAGCTGGAAAGTGAGACAAGAAAGGAGCTGGAAAGTGAGACAGGAAAGGAGTTGGAAAGTGATAAAAGAAAGGAGTTGGAGAGTGAGGAGAAAAAGAAATTGGAAAGGACAGAAGTAAAGACAAAAGCTCAGATCAGAGACGGTGAAGTAGAGGGAGGAAAGGAAATCCCAGAGAACAAGCACAGATGAAAGTACCACAAGCGACCTTAATAATTGGAGAGAGGTTTTTAGAATTAGAGCTATTGGTAGACTGTGAATCAGATTTTAATACACCAATATTACCAGTCAAGAAACTAAATGGGACTTGCAGACTGGTACAGGATTTAAGGGCTGTAAATGATATTACTAAGATTTTTCTGCCTTACCTTAGCCCCAGAAAGCCAAAAGATTTTTGCCTTCAAATGGGAGTTTGTTGGTAAAGGGAGAAAAACACAATTAACCTGGACGGTGTTACCTCAAGGTTATAAAAATAGTCCTACAATATTTGGAAATCAATTGGCCAAAGAATTGGAACAGTGGGAACGGCCACAGGGAGAGGGCACCCTTCTGCAATATGTGGATGACTTACTGATAGCAACTGAAACAGAAGAACAATGTGTTGAGTGGACAATCTCGTTGTTAAATTTCTTGGGTTTAAACGGTTATCGAGTCTCCCAACAGAAAGCACAGCTGGTGCAAGAAAAGGTGGTCTACCTTGGATACGAGATCTCTGGAGGACAGCGATCTCTGGGAACAGCGAGGAAAGAAGCCATCTGCCAGATGCCCAGGCCTGAAACGGTGAGAGACCTGCGAGCCTTCCTGGGAATGACAGGTTGGTGTCGTCTGTGGATATACCAGTACGGCATACTTGCTAAACCCCTATATGATTTGCTGAAAGAGTCTAAATATATTTTGCTCTGGACTCCTGCGGCAGAAACAGCCTTTAAAAGACTGAAACAGGAACTAATGAAAGCCCCGGCATTAGGCCTACCCGATGTAACAAAACCATTTTGGCTGTTCTCACATGAACGCCAGGGAATGGCCCTGGGAGTCCTAGCTCAACAATTGGGACCATACAAAAGGGCTGTGGCTTACTTCTCTAAGAAACTAGATGAAGTAAGTAAAGGATGGCCCACATGCCTGAAGGCAGTGGCAGCAGTAATCATAAACATAGAAGAGGCCAGAAAATTTACTATGGGCCAGAGAATGACTGTATTGGTGTCCCACACTGTATCAGCAGTACTGGAACAGAGAGGTGGCCATTGGCTGTCACCTTCTCGGTTCCTGAAGTACCAGGCAATTTTAGTAGAATCAGATGACATAAACATTCAAGTGACTAATGTTGTCAACCCAGCATCATTCCTAGAAGGAAGAGTGTCAGCAGACCCAATTGAGCATGACTGTCTGGAAACCATCAAGGCTGTGTATTCCAGCCGTCCGGATCTCAAAGAGGAGCCACTCGAAGGGGCAGACGACTGGTTCTCGGATGGCAGCAGCTTCGTAAAGCAGGGAGTAAGAATGGCTGGCTACGCAGTAACTACAACAGAGCAGGTAATCGAATCAAATCCCTTGCCTGTGGGAACCTCAGCACAGAAGGTCGAACTCATAGCTCTTACCCGAGCCCTCGAGCTGGCAAAAGGGAAAAGGATTAATATATGGACGGACTCTAAGTATGCTTTCTCTGTCGTGCATGCCCATGGAGCGATCTGGAAGGAGAGAGGACTGCTGACTGCCCAGGGAAGACCCATAAAATATGCAGCAGAAATCCTACAGTTGCTGGAGGCTGTTCAGCCCCCAACCCAAGTGGCCATAATGCATTGCAAGGGGCACCTGAAAGGTAACACCGTTCCAGAAATAGGTAATAGAGCAGCAGATGCAGAAGCTAAACTCGCTGCTACAAGATCCAATGATTTAGTATTGGCCCTGGTACCAGAAGAATTAGACACTAATTTCCAACCAGAGTACCAGGAATCAGACCATAAGTGGATGCAAAGGAACAAAGGTAAACTGTTAGATAATGGATGGGGTCAGCTAGAAACAGGACAACTGGTACTGCCAGAGAAATCAGTATGGCAATTTGTAAAAACAGAACATGACAAGGCCCATTGGGGATTAGATCTTCTTTATCAGTATTTAAAAGTTAGAATAGCAGGGCCAAAGCTATTCACAGCAGTAAAACAGGTTACATCCCAATGTGAACGTTGTTTGAAAAATAATCCAAACACGGGAACAAAAGTACACCAGGGAGTAATTGCTAGAGGAAAATTCCCAGGGGAAGTGTGGCAGATTGATTTCTCTGAACTCCCAAGGAAAGGGGGGTATAAGTACCTCTTGGTTTTGACTGATACATTTTCTGGGTGGCCTGAAGCGTTCCCATGCAGAACAAACAAAGAAAGGGAAGTGACAAAAGTCTTGTTTAATGAAATCATTCCGAGGTTTGGGGTGCCCAGGAGCATCTCCTCGGACAGAGGCTCGCACTTTTGCGCTAAAATTGTACGAGCAATAAGTAAGGCACTGCAAATCAAATGGCAATTGCACACACCCTATAGACCACAAGCTAGTGGGCAAGTAGAAAAGATGAATCATCTTATTAAACAACAAATTGCAAAAATATGCCAAGAAACTAACTTGCACTGGTACCAAGCCTTACCTATTGCTCTAATCAGACTAAGGGTGAAGCCCCGGTCAAAAGAAAAACTGAGTCCATATGAAATTTTATATGGGAGACCTTATGCCATGCAGACTGTAAATAGTGAGGCTGTAGATCAAATAGGTAATCAAAATGTGTATGATTATGTTATTGCTGTGGGGAAACACTTTGATAAAAATGCCACAGTGGTGATGGATCACCAACCTAAGCAGCCAGATTGTAAACTGCATCCTTTTAATCCTGGTGATTGGGTATATGTTCAGAATCTTTTAGGGAAACCTCTGCAAGAGAAATGGGAAGGACCCTTTCAAGTGTTGCTCACCACCTTCACTGCAGTCCGAATTAAGGAGCGACCCACCTGGATCCACTACTCCCGGGTCAAGAGGGCCTCTGAACATTGCCAAGAAGACTCCTGAAGATTCCTGAAGAAGCTCGACACTATGGACTGGCAACCTTTAGTGTTGATGCTTGGACTTTGGATAAGTATGACCTTATCACAAAACATTGCTCGGGCACGAATAGTTAAGGCAATACCATGGGTTGGTACACCACGCGTGGCATTACACCCCGAGTCTGGCCTGAACATTCATGTGCTACGTAACAACCAGCTGTATGAGCAAAAAGACTGGAGTCAAAGCAAAGGCCAATTAGATTCCTTAACAGGGGAAGAAGGGGATGAAATCCAGATAGGGTGCAAGAGTAATAACGTGAAAAGACAGGAAGGTGAACTAATCAAACTAACCGTGAAACCTTTGAGACCTGTGTCACTAACACATAACCTGGGACCCGGGATATGGGTCAGAAGGAAGGCACCAGCCTCTTGCACCTGGGAAGGGGACAAAGATAAGGAAAGATATGAAGCTCAGTGTGAAATAAAGGTAATACTGGAACATCCAATCGCAGCCACGTGTTTATGGTCCAGCAAGTACGGGGCTGCCTCCGATCAGTTTCTTATAAAACTCACTGAGCGTCCTAATGCTAAGGTACCTAGTAAAAAGACTGTAAAGACTCCTCTTCCAAGCTGCAACAGAACATATAATTTGACCCAGGTGGGGCCCCAAGTGGTTAGGCAATCCAATGAGTTAAAGTTGTTGTTAGATCCTACATATTCCTTGAAGAAGATTCAAGTAAATATCCAAACAAACATTACTCAGCTCCGACAGGAATGCCAGCCCTATATCCAGCAGAGCCTTAAAGGCTGGAAGGCGTGGTTGGCTACCAGATCACATCCTAGGCGTGTGCAACGAGATGTCACCGGATGGTTTGGCACTGGACTAGGGGTACTGAACACAATAGACCAAGAAGTATTGGTAAACAAATTAAGTGCCATCACTTCCCATCTTGGAAAACTCAAGGTGCCTTTAAGCTCATCCATACTTAATCTAGCAGAAACACAGTCACTAGCAACTAAATTACTAACCCTAGTGGCTAATCACACCACTGAAGACCTCTTAAAGCTTGCAGAGTACACTGGTGATGCAAACAGAGAGATAGCTCTCGCTATTCAGTGCACTCAAACACAGCAGTGGGTACAAACAGTAGCTGCAGGAATTCTGAGGGAAGGAACATCCGGAATACTACCCCAAGAGATAAAAGAAATGATAGCGAGAGATAGCTCTACGACCCCATTCGAGAACAATCATCAGGCATGGTGGCAACTTGTAAATTTTACTTACTCACAAGGTGAGCAGATCGAGGCCTACGTGCTCACCATCAGTGCTGCCAAGGAGAAAATCATCTTTCCTGTCCTGACCTTAGGAACTGTGCATCAGAATGTTGTAGTTCGACCCATAGGTCATAATGTTTGGGCAAGTTTTGATTACTCCAAGAGAAAATGGCAATCAATCAGCACAGAGGCCTGTATCCCTAAAGAACAACTAGGATACATTTGTGAAAATACAGTCATAGAAAATGAAGATTTGTGCTTAGATACTGAGGATAGAGTGTGCACTTTTGAAATGTTTCCCCATAATGACACCCGATCACAGGTTTACTATGTGGGAAATGGCTGTGCATGTATTAGAACACTATGCCTTCATATTTTCATTGATTATTGTCCTGAGATAGCCAATGGTACCAATTTATGTGTGTGTAATTTTTCTAAAATAGTAGGCTGTGACTTTGAATATTCTGCTCCAATCACCACTATGCAATTGATTGAAGCCAAGTATACTCTGTATCATGATGTACCGCATTTGCAGATAGGCATGAATATTGATCTTTTGAAGGCAATGCTTATACACCCTGACATAGAACAATTAGTACATGAGGTTAATAGAACTACACAACGCATGCTTTGGCAAGTAACACATGATTCAAAAGGTATAGAGCAGGTGCTAACAAAGATAGAACAAGTAGGGAAGCGTCCCGGGTGGGATATCTTTACAGGATACTCCCCTGCGACTACGCAAGTACTACATTACCTGAAATACCCTCTAATAGTCATGGTAGTGATGATTCTCCTGTTATCCTTCTTCAATGTGTGGCTATACTACAAATTGAATGATATAGTCAAAAAGATCCGAGTACTGTGGACAATGATTCAAAGGCGTGAGAACCTTCCCTTGGAACTTGACGAATGATTTCGTAAGTTCTAAGGAAAGGGGGGGAATGAAGAAGAGAGTGGATCAGGCCAATCTGTTTATGTGAATTACTTAATGAAAAATTAAGACTTGTAATATATGCTAATGAATTTGTGTTCATAACTACTAATAATTCAGGGAAAGAAGCTAACAAAGCAGCCAAGACATTTCACTTTCCCATACAAAGCAGCTGAGACATTTCACTTTCCCATACACAGCAGCTGAGACATGTCATTTTTCTACTAGAACAATGTAACCAATACAAGGTCCTAACGGGATTAATTTCTAGCTAGCAAATAATTAAAGTGTAAGTCTTTTCTTCTGTAACTCTTTTCTTAAAACAAGTCTTGTTCTAAAAGCAAGGTACTGCCAAGGCCAGCTGGACACTAAAGGATGTGAACATCCGCACAAGACTATAAAGATATCATCACCAACGGATAAGAAGAAATTATGGCTGGGGTCTTGTAACAATATTGCTTTGTAACAACCTAATGAAGTCAGCAAGAACTAAGAATGTAGTATTGTTGTAACCTCCCCTTTTACTGTATAAATACCCTAACCCCTTTTCCCTTAACCCTTTGGAACTCTT
>CM041114.1:8416776-8436286 GCA_023079485.1 Archilochus colubris
GCCACAGCCCACCTGCCCACAGGGGGAATGAGCGGCACCGGGGCTCCCCTGCTCCCACGGGTAGAGGGCGGAGCCACAGCCCGCCTGATTACAGGGAACACAGACAGAGCTGGAGCCCAAAACACGAGTACAGAAACCGGTCAAGCCCCGAATCCAGATCAGGGACTAAACGGGATGGGTCGCCCGTGACTGACTCAAAACAAGAAAAGGAGGGAACTCACTCCCTTAACCTGGAAAAACCAGATATAACACAGCTTTCCATATGGAGGGAAATACAGAATGCTTGTGCAGCCTGGAGCTCAAATCCACTGGCGTTTCCGGTCCGGGTTGGAGATGGGGATCGCAGGGTTTACACACCCGTTGACCCCAAGGACGTACAGGCAATTGTTCGAGCAATTGGAGACAAGGGAATAAACTCTGCTATGGTCTCCACCCTTATAGATGGGCTTTTCGGGGGAGATGACATGCTCCCATTTGATATAAAAAATACATGCAGACTCATTCTTAATGGGGCAGGCATGATTGTCTTCAAGCAGGAATGGGAGGATAACTGTGCCAGGCAACTGACCCAGGTGGCTGGGGAAGAGCACCCGCTACATGGTTCCAGCCTACAAAGACTGATGGGCACAGACCCAGCCATGATTACCCCTCAGGCACAAGCCCAAGGCTTACGGCCCTATGAAGTAATGACGACCACACGCGCCGCCAGGGAAGCTATTCGCGCAGCTTCTAAGTTCATCGCCAAGCAGTCACCATGGAACTCAATAAAGCAAAATGAGAACGAGAGCTTCATACAATTCGTGGATCGTCTACAAGTGGCGATTGACTCTTCATCCCTGCCTGCAGAAGCTAAAGACGCACTTCTCGCTGAATGCATGCACCAACAGTGTAACTCAGCGACTCGAGAAATTCTGCAATCACTGCCAACAGGGTCATCTCTCTCAGACATGATCAAGCATGTCATGACTAGGGAGCGTCTATCCCCGGTTCAGGCAACCGTTAACCAACTGACCACTGCAATGGCATGCTTCAAATGTGGTGAAGCGGGCCATATTGCGACAACCTGCCCCCAGAAGACAGCCCCATCAGCAGCGCCCCCCCATCCCAAGACCCGGCGTAAGGGAGGGTGCTGGAATTGCGGCAAAAGAGGACATGTAGCTAAGGACTGCAAGGCTAATGCCCAGGGAAACGGGGGAGGGAGAGGACACACGGGCCGTGCGAGATCCTCTCCCACCTGGAACATGGGACGGCCCAACTACGTCTACCCTGGATGGGGAAAGACACCTCCAACCCTGCATCTCAGCTACACCTACCCTGGGTGGGTCATGGCGCCCCAAATGGTACCCCAGATGGTGCCCCAAATGGCACCCCCAATCCAAGTGCCCACCCAAGAGGCAGCCAGCCCGGCGGCCCAACCGGCGGCCCAACCGGTGGCCCAAGTAAATCCGCCCCAGCCCCAACAGCAAGAAGCACCCCACGGGGGCGAGACCCCAGGGTGGCCCTGGCAGTAACATGCGACAGCCCGCCAGTGGTATGGGGGTTGTGTACTCTTTACAACACCCCCAACAGCATCTCCATCAAGGTCCCCTTCCTGGTCGACACAGGAGCTGATGTCACCGTCCTCCCTGAAATGAGCTGGCCCCCGAGTTGGCCATTACAAGGCGCCCCTACGGTGGGAGGAGTCGGGGGACTAACCCGAGCTTTGAAGAGCGCCCAGCCGATAGCGATTACAATTCAGACTGAGGATGGTCCGGAAAAGACCATCATCCTATACCCGTACGTCTTGCCAGGAGTCCCACCCCTACTAGGAAGAGATGCTCTCTCCCTATTGAAAGCCAGGGTAACAAATTTACCGTAAGGGCCACTGCCGTGCATCCGCTTCCACCAATAAAGCTGAAATGGAAGTCGACCGATCCGGTGTGTGTCGAGCAGTGGCCCCTATCAAAGCCTCGAATGGATGCCCTCCTTGAACTAATAGACCGTGAACTGCACCGAGACCATATAGAACCTTCTACCAGGCCGTGGAACACCCCGGTGTTTGTCGTACCCAAGCGAACGGGCGAAGGATTCCGCCTCCTCCACGACCTACGTGAGGTGAATAAGAGGATCCAACCGATGGGTCCTGTACAGACATTGCTGCCCATGAATTCCATGATACCAGAGGGACAACCTTGTGCCGTCCTTGATATTAAGGACTGTTTCTTTTCAATACCCCTTCACAAGGATGATAAGGAGAGATTTGCCTTTTCTGTTGTGTACCCGAACAGCCAACGCCCAAACCTACGCTTCCAATGGAAGGTGCTTCCACAAGGGATGATCAACTCACCCACTATTTGCCAAATCACAGTGGACCGAGCATTAGTACCAGCTCGACGCAATGACCCGACTGCCACCATCATCCAATACATGGATGACATTTTGATCGCTGCACCGTCAGCAAAGCAGGTGGACCAGCTGGTGTCGACGGTTTCTGAAACTCTACAAGCAAACAGGTTTGAAATCGCGAGCGCGAAGATCAAAAGAGGCCCGTGTGTGAGCTTCCTGGGAGTAGAAATCACAAGCTCTCACGTGAGCCCTCCGCAGATGAAGATTCGTAGAGATATTAAAACACTCCACGATGTGCAACAGCTGGTGGGGTCCCTGCAATGGCTCCGTAATATCATCCTGATCCCGCCTGAAATCATGGCCCCCCTGAATGATCTCCTGAAAGGGAAGAACCCATGGGAGCGGAAAACCCTGACGGCAGAAGCAACGAATTCCCTTGACTTCATTGAACAACAGATGTCGTCGAGCACGCTCGCCAGGTGGAATCCTAATATTCCATTCGACCTGTATGTCCACTTTACAAAAGAGGGGGGAGTAGGAGCACTGGCTCAAGGCCCTCCTGAAAAAGCCCGACCGATACAGTGGGTAGCCATGGGAAAACCATCACGTTCTTTCTCCCCAGGAATCGAATGCCTTGGCAACCTTATAATGAAGGGCAGAAAATTAGCCTTGAGGCACTTAGGCATCGAGCCTACCAGGATATATCTACCTTTCCGCAAGCAGATCCCAACACAGTCAGCGGCCTTGTCAGAGCATCTGGCCATAGCCCTCGTTGGATTTGGTGGGGAAATCTGATACGCCTTGAAACCCCCCTGGACCCAGATGCTGACAGTTGTTGACATCGACCTTCCATGGAAGGTCATGGACCGACCTCAACCAGGACCGACAGTATTCACAGATGCCTCTTCAGCGACTTCGACCGCAGCAGCGGTGTGGCAAGTAGGTGAAGAGTGGCACTGTGTTAAAATGACTGACCGTGCCCTTTCAGTTCAGCAGCTAGAAGCAACGGCTGTAGTGCTGGCATGTGGACTGTTCCCGGCAGAACATCTTAATATCGTGACAGACTCAATGTTTGTAGCCAGACTTTGCTTGGCCATGTCAGGGCCCGGCGTGCCAACATCTACAGCTGCTCTGATGCTGGAAGACACACTCTCTTCCCGAAAGGGTACTATCTCGGTCATCCATGTAAACAGCCACAACCCAATTAAAGGCTTTTTCCAAACTGGCAACGACAAGGCGGATGCAGCTGCGAAAGGATTGTGGACACTGAGAGACGCCCGACAGCTACACGAGTCTCTCCACATCGGTGCCAAAGCGTTAGTAAAGAGATGTGGAATTTCAGCTGCTGATGCAAAACATGTGGTAGCCACATGTCCCCACTGTCAAAAAGCGCCACTGTGGTCTAGTGGTGTGAACCCCAGGGGTCTTAAAGCCTCTGAGGTGTGGCAGACCGATTTCACACTCTGCCAGTTGCTAAAACTCCGAGCATGGTTAGCAGTGACTGTAGACACGTATAGTGGGATGATTGTTGCCACCCAACACCTTAAGACTGATTCCAAGGCAACCATTCAGCATTGGCTGATGGCCATGGCGTGGCTCGGTGTCCCTAGTCGAATCAAGACAGACAACGGCCCAAATTTTGTATCTAAATCTGTCCAAGCTTTCGCCCAAAAAAGGGCCATTGCTTTGGTACATGGCATTCCATACAACAGCACAGGGCAGGCCATTGTCGAACGGGCAAATCAGACCTTGAAATCTAAACTAGAGGTCTTGGCAAGATCAGAAGGTCTTACCAACGTTATTCCTTCGGGAGACCAGGCTCGCTTGCTAGCGACCGCCCTACTAGCACTAAATCAATTCCCCAGGGGCGAGGAGGTGAATAGCCCTGCCCAAAAACACTGGGCCACTCGAGCGATGGAGGAGGGCCCATTAATTGTGGTCAGAAATGAGCTAGGAGAATGGGAAAAGGGGTGGAGATTAGTGCTAACGGGGCGAGGTTACGCTGCGATCAAAAAAGATGGTCAAGTTAAGTGGTGTCTGCTTAAATCCATTAAACCGGACCTTCGGGATGAAATTAATGATGATTCTTAGTTTTTGTCTACAGGACTACATCATCGGGCGCCCTCGAAATCCGTATTTCCCGGTAGCAAGAGACGACAACGTGGCTGCAACCTCCCCGTCCACATCTCAAGCACCCACGCCTGCAGATCCGTACAAAGGCGGGGCAACCCCCGCGGGGGGGGACCACGGTGCCTTTGCGCAGTCTTGTTATTGGGACTCGTAATGCCTTCCAGCGGTCGGTATGAACATCAACCATGGGAATGGGTGCTGGGTAGATGGGAGGACCAAAAAATCTTACAGACAATTGTCACCTCAGGGCCCCCTAGCTACAAAGTAACTCCCTGTGTTTTGGTCCCCACGAACCCTTGTTTGACTTACGTGAAGTACTATATGTGCCCTAGCTCCAACCCTGGTAGGTCTTACTGCCATGCCTCTGACCAGTTCTATTGTGCCTCTTGGGGCTGTGAGACCACAGCCTCTGATTGGGCACCAGGAGCAGGGCCAGACAAATACTTGAGGGTACAATGGGGTCCCAGTAACTGCGCTAGACGCATACCTCGTCCACACCGGGGTTCCAATATTGGGGTGTGGGCAACTCTCAGAAACAAGGGGTGGTGCAGATATCTTATGTTGAATGTAACCGAAGAGAATGACCTGGGGTGGACAGTCGGTAAGACATGGGGTTTCAGGTACCGGGAGACCGGAGGTGATAGGGGAGGTCTATTCTTTATCAAAAAGCGGGAAATTAAGAGCAATACAGCGGTTGGCCCCAATATTGTAATTAAAAGTGATACTCAACTGAGGAGAAGCAGCTTGCCAACCTCCGCCTCCATAGCAACCAGTCCCCTGTCACCAGAGGAGACAGTTCTCCCCAAACGACCAGTTGTGAACGCCCAACATGTGACTGGTAAACCATTTTTTGGCGTGTTAGACGCTGCCTTCCAGTCACTGAACCAATCTGATCCCAATCTTATGAATTCCTGTTGGTTGTGCTATGATGTAAATCCTCCCTTTTATGAGGGTATCGCACTCAATGCCTCCTTCACGTATTCGTCTGACAGTAACCCTGCCCAATGTAAATGGGACACACCACGAAGGGGAATCACCCTGAGCCAAGTTAGCGGCAAAGGAGTGTGTTTCAGCAACACTGACCTAGCAAGCCGGGACTACTCTGCCTGTGCAAAGATCGTTGCGATAGATAAGACCCGTATGTGGGTAATCCCATCCGCCCCTGGGATGTGGATTTGCCACCAACTGGGGATAATGCCCTGCGTGTCCCTTAAGCGCTTCGATTTTGCTAATGACTTTTGTGTTCAGATTTTGATTGCCCCCAGGGTCCTGTACCACCCAGAAGAAGATATGTACCATCAGTGGGAACAGACGGGCTACAGCCTGCAAAAAAGAGAGCTGCTGACAGTCGTTACCTTAGCAACTCTGCTTGGCCTGGGAGTTGCCGGTACAGCCATGGGAGTGGCCTCCCTGGCAAGTCAGCAGCGAGGCCTGACCCAGCTGCAAGTTGCCATCGATGAAGACCTGGAGAAGATTGAGAAATCGATGTCCTTTCTAGAGCAGTCTGTCTCTTCGCTTTCTGAGGTCGTGTTGCAAAACAGACGGGGATTAGACCTCCTGTTTCTGCATCAAGGAGGCCTCTGTGCCGCCTTGAAAGAGGAATGTTGTTTTTATGCCGACCACACCAGAGTCGTTAGAGACTCCATGGCAAAATTGAGAGAGAGACTGGCTCAACGGAAAAAAGATAGGGAAGCCCAACAGGGATGGTTTGAGACATGGTTTAACCGATCTCCGTGGTTAACAACCCTGATACCAACCTTGATAGGTCCAATTGCACTACTTGTCATGGCATTAATCTTCGGACCCTGTATCCTAAATAGGTTAGTGTCGTTCGTTAAAGGCCGGCTTGAGAAAGTTAACGTTCTCTTCCTGGAACATCGGCAGCTACACTAAGTATATGTTCCTATTGTGCTACTCAGATAGCCCCAAACTACCTCAAGACTTTACTTTTTATGTCTTATTAACTTATTCTAACCTCCATTCACTTGTGGTGCTTTAAGTTTTTAACTCAGGGATAAGGGATATAATTTTGCACGTGTCTTTATGATTTGCACTAAATGATGACTGTAGTGGAACAGAGCGACCAGGTGCCTCTGATCATCAGGAAGTGGGTGTGAGCCGCTATCAACTCCACCTGTGCCCAGTCAGGGCAGGGCCCATATGGAGCATGTGCAAGACCATGGGGCCAATAAATAGTGAGGCTCACACCCACTGAGGCAGCTCATTCTGGAGCTAGTTGAGAGAGTGGCTGGTTGGTTCCATAGCAGCAGACCATCTTGCTAGTTCCTCGCTGTGGGCAATAGACTCAAACCACATCCTCTGAGTCTATACTACCATATTGACACCTCGATCTCGGACTAGAGACTCCCTTCCGGCTACAGATGACAATCATGTAATTTAAGGATTTTTAACTAACATTATAAGTATATTTTTGTGATTATATTTTAATCTATTGGGCATAGGGAGGGGGGAAATGTGGTGAGGTAGGGCCTGGCGCTCGGAAGGTCTCGCGATGTTACGGGAAGTCAGGGGCCCCTCCCCCTGTAGCCAATAGAATGTGAGCTGTGACACGGCAGAAGTGACGCACCAAGGCACAAGGCGCGTCTATTTAAACCCGTGCCACGTGGCAATAATCTCTCTCTTGGCTGTGTGGGAGATTGGCTTTGCCACTACAAGGCCTGGGTTTCACTAATGCTAAGTAAAAGCCCCTGCAAGGCCTGGGTTTCACTAATGCTAAGTAAGCTTAGCCAAAGTTGCAAGGACTCGCGTCAGCACTGGCCTTGACAGAATGTATCCACCTTGAGCTATCTGGAAAGCCCCGGAATGAAGTAAAACAGAGAAGAGCATTGTGATCACCGAAGTAAGATGTTCTGAGAATAGAACAAGAAAACTGCAAGTGGTAGAGAATGTTTAACATGTAACCAGTAGTGAATTAAGCTTTTGTAACCATTTATCAATGATGTAATGTCATAGTTTAGTGTAAAAGGTATAAATACGCTTGATGCTCTAAATAAAGGCGGATTCTGACTGATCACATTGGTCGTGTGTCAGCCCTCTTGCGACATGGCTGCTCACCCCACCTCGGCGTCTGACTACTTCATTACTTAGCAACCGCGCGCCACTCCAGGAACCAGGTCGTGCCTTTAACCGAAAGGCAACACCATAGTCTAGTGACTGTGGCGGTAGTTGATCAAGGGTTGGACTCGATGATCTCTGAGGTCCCTTCCAACCCAGCCTATTCTATGATTCTGTGCTGCATTGAAGGAGGAGTGCTGTTTCTATGCAGATCATACCGGAGTGGTTCGAGACTCCATGGCAAAGCTGAGAGAGAGACTAGCTCTCCGAAAAAGAGAGCGGGAAACCCAGCAGGGATGGTTCAAATCATGGTTTAACCGTTCACTCACAATTTTACCTATGGCCATCTAAAAGCCTTGGTAGAAGAGTGGCCTGCCAGGTCACATTCAGGGGAAAGATCTGGAAATTCACATAATTCGGGAAACTAAAAAGCCCTCTCTCTACTACTTAAAAGAAAGCAAAAAGGCAGCAGAGAGAGGAGACAGGTCCTGATCCCAGTTCAGTAAAATCTAACCCCCTGCATGAACCTTGGGAAACTCTCCCTACAAATCAAAATGACTGCTCTGAAAACTATGAACAATCAAATCCTAAAATATCAAGTCCTCCAAAAGACTGGCAAAATGTGCTAAGAGTGGTCTTGAATAAAAATGGGGATTTGGAACTTATGTGCCAAAATGCTACCCTGTCACATTTGTAGTAGACACAGGGGGACAGATCTCCACGTTAAAATCTGATGTAGCCAAAAAATGTGGTATTAATTCTTCACTCAAACCAATATTTGTTAGCGGTGCTTTGGAAAAACCTGTGTTGCAAAAGACAGCTAAAGTTTCCCTTAAACTACCAGGAGACAAAGAGTTAATCCAAACCCAGATGATTGTAGATGATATCCCTTGTAGCAAGATGAACCTCTCAGGGAACGGCACTTCAAGTTCCAACCAGATGTTCCAGCAGAGACTCATGAACAGTGCTCCGAGCCTATAGCCCACAGGGTTGACTAGCCTGGATCGGTGCTGTTACTCTGAGAGCGACTGATCTCTCTGCTGGCTTGCTCAGGAGTGAGCCCTGCCTGTGTCTCAGGCCTCACCTTTTATTGGCCCCCTCGTCCTGCTCATGCGCAGTGGGGGCCCGCCCTAATTGGGCACAGGTGGGCTTAACACAAGCTCATGCTCACTCCCTGGCAATTAGTGGCACCTGGTTGCCTCGTCACACTACAATCCCTTACAATTTGTTAGGAATGGATGTATTGATTGGCAGGTCGTGGAGAGATGAAAACGGTTGCCTTTGCAATTTCGGCACCCCCAGTCTTAAAGTTAGACTGCTAACAGCCGCCCCTTGCCTCCCCCAGAGCAAAATCACGAATATTAAGCAGTATCCTATTCCCTTAGCAGCTAGAGAAGGTATCAGGGATGTAATTTCTGACCTGAAACAGAAAGGTATAATTATGCCTTGTCATTCACCTTATAATTCCCCGATTTGGCCCATAAGAAAACCAAATGGCAAATGGAAAATGACTGTAGATTATAGAAAATTGAATGCTAATACTGAAAAATTAACTGCAGCTGTCCCAAACATTGCAGATCTGGTGCTAGAAATCCAGGAAGCAGCACACCCAGTGCTTGCATCTCTGGATGTGAAAGATATGTTTTTCCAAATTCCAATTTACCCTGAAGATCAAAAATATTTTGCTTTTACTTGGAATGGAGTACAATATACTTTCACCAGGTTACCTCAGGGCTATAAACACTCACCCACGCTTGCCCACCATGCTCTATCACAGAAGCTGGAAAATATTAAAGAAATTAAAAATAACCCAGATGTGAAAATCTATCAATACATTGACAATGTGCTGATAGGTGGTCAAAATGAGCAAGCCGTGAGAGCAGCTTATGATGCCATAATTGGACACTTAACAAGCTTACTTAACAAGCTTACAAATTGAAATACCTGAGGAAAAAAGACAGCCTTCCTCCCAGGAAACGAAATTTCTAGGTATCACATGGAAGCGTGGGACATGGAATATCCCACAAGATACTCTGTCTCACTTGGGAGAAAGAAAAGCACCCAGGAACAGAAAAGAACTACAGGAAATTATGGGAACTTTGCAGTATTGGCGGAAGCACATACCAGACCTTTCAATAATAGCTCGGCCGTTGTATGATTTATTGAAAAGCATCGCTTATGGGAATGGAATCACAACCATGATGAAGCGTTAAAACTCCTCCTTCTAGAAGCACAAACCCTTCAGACGCTGGGACCTCTCCACCCGGATGACTCGATAATAATTGAATGGGGTTTTTCCAATAGTGCCTTATCACTTTTGGCAACGAGGTCCGGCTGGACCCACCAGACCTATATCGTTTTACTCACAGTCATTTAAAGACTCTGAAAAGCGATATTCACTTCTAGAAAAGGCTTTGCTTACAGTCAGCATGGCGTTGAAGGAGATAAGCAAGATAATTAAAAGACAACAGGTAATCCTGCAGGTAATCACGACAACATTGCTGCACACCTAGCCCGCCAAGCCTTCTATGTGGTCCCAGAGCCTACTCCAGTTCCCTCATTTACAGCCATCAAGCAAGGGATGAATGAGCCTTTTCAACATTTCATTGACCAACTTTGGCAATCTGTCATGTCCCAGTCTGATCTAGGAGTGGAGCGAAAAGAATCTATGTTCAAGCTACTGGTGTTTGAAAATGCAAATCCGAGAATGAAGTCACTGTTTTCCACTTTACTAAAAATGGATGTCTCAGAGATGTTAGAAGTTGCTGCCAGGGCCACCCAAAGACAACAAAACCAAGGCATGGCCAGTGCCTTTGCCGCCGCCTTGGAACCCACTCAAAGGCTTCTCGCGGCAGTTGCACAGAAACTAGACAGAAGGGGAAATCGATCAAGGAAATTCATCTCTGTCTGTCTTCGATGTGGAGGCACAGGTCACACAAGAAGAGCTTGCTCAGTCACAGTGTGGTGTGACCGATGCCAGAAAGACAACCACAACAACCTGGCATGCAGGTCTGCAAAAAACAGAAGGTGCAGCACACAAGGCCCCTGCGCCAGGACACAAGTAGCCGGGCCAGCGCTTTACACCAGCTCCCCGCCCCAGCCACAAGGGGAAGCCTGGGCATCGATGTGCCCTCAGCAGTAGACATCACCCTCGTGACAACACAAGTACACCGGATACCGACAGGAATATATGGACCAGTATACCAAGAAGAAAGCACGGTTGGAGCCTTACTAATGGGCTGTTCCTCTACTGGAATCGCAGGACTTGTTGTGGTCCCAGGAGTAATTGATGCGGATTATACAGGGGAGATCATGATTACTTGTTTTACACTAATGCCCCCCCTGATAATCAAAGCAGGAACTCGGTTAGCTCCACTGGTCCTTCTTCCAAAAATGAATCTGGGTAAGAACGCCCCTGTGGTATGAGGCAGTCAAGGCTTTGGATCTTCTGGAAGCACTTTGGTAACATTAGTGCAACAGATGAAGACAAGGCCAATCATAATTGTACAGTTGACCACTGGTAAAGAGGTCAAGACTCTTTCCATGATGATGGACACCGGGGCTGATGTTACCATAATCAACCTTAATGTGTGGCCTCTGTGGAGAGATTTAGTATGGAGGCATGGCTCACAGAACGTGGCCATGCGACAGATGATCAGAGACTGGTAAGAACTCAGTATATCTAACAGAACCCAGTAATACCATGATCTTTGCAGACAAAGAGTCTGACTAAGCATCGATAAGAGTTTACCAGGTCATAAGCATAGATAAGAGTTTAACAGATCATAAGCATAGACAAGAATATAGCAAGGTAAAAGATAAGAGGATGTCCACCATTGTTTTCGAGATGAAGTAACAGCTAACCAATGATGAGCTCATGTAGTGAGACAGGACCAGGTGCCCTGAGTTATTGATGAGTGGGTGTGGGTTCACCTGTGTCTGGCCTCCCTCCTGAGCATGTGCAGGAGCAGGGGCCAATAAGAGAGCAGCTGACACCCATGGAGAGAGCTCTCACTCTTCAGTGAGGATGGAGAAGTCCACAGCTTGAGGAGCCCCAGGAGCAGGCAAGAAGGGGTAGATCCCGGAGCCCCAGGAACAGCCCTAGGACATCGTCCAGGAATGGGCTAAACCCTGAGGCCTCAGGATCAGCCCTAGGAGCAAGAAGGGCTCCTCCCACTACATCTGGTGGAGAATGCGGGCATAGACCCTCGGTCTAAGCCAAACACTTTCGTCAGAGCGAAGACCCGGCGTGAACAACAGCCCTATTCGGGTAGGAAAACTTCTTATTCTTTCTAATTACCACAAAAATGGGTTTGGCTACAAGCACCCCCTCCGAACAGGGATCAGCACACTCTGCAAGTGCTACCCGTATGCTTTGGAGGGAGGTCCGAGACCTACTAAACGAACTTCATGAGAAGGAAGCTCAGAAGAATATAAAAGGGGTGGAAGCCACCTGGAAAATGGTGATGAGCTCCCTAGAGGAGATAAAAAATGGGGTAAGGATCACCATTACTGCCATAGACGAAGCACCGAAAAACGGCAGCCTCGTTAAGACACCACCCCCGGTGATAGAAGACGCCGTGGTGCCCTCGGCACCTCCACTGCCAACTGAGACTGAGGGAACCAAAAGGCTTTTCCAATTTTGACAACTAATAGCTTTGCCGTTAAAGGAATGAGAGGGAAGGTCCACCATACCGTGGCCGAATTCCTCTCCGACTTCGAACGTCAGAAGGAAAAAGCATCAGGAAGTGCAAACCCATCAATAAGCGAAAGAGAGCCCCCCAACCCAGGAAGTAAGGGCAACGAGGCGACAACCATCCCATCAGCCACCCCGGTGGGACCAGAATCGTCAATAAAAGCATTGCTAGAACAAACCGCCCAGACGATAAAGTCACTAGAAAAGCAAATATCAACCTTGGAGCAGAGGACCTCGTTTCAAACTTACAGGGAACCACCCTCCATCCTCGACGATGATGAGGAAACCACGCCTACGCCAATACTACCAAAGCAAAACAGCCAGGGCACCCCCACGTCCCAACCCGGACGATGGTCCGGCATCATCCGTGACGCCATCGTCGAGGGGGGCTGAGAGCCCAGTAACAAGGCGTTCCCTATTATCTATGACAACAATGGGCCGCCTATTTACGAACAACACGGCTGGAAGACGCTCCAGCAGGCTAAAAAGACCTTAAGGGAAGAGGGGTTGAGATCGGAAAGCGGCCAAGCCATCCTGGATTGGCTATTTACAGCGGATACTAACTGTCCACTGGATTGCCGAAATTTGGCCAGATATTTGCTCACTCCATCCCAGCAGATCGTCTGGGTAAAGGAATGGGAGCAACTGGCTCACATGGAGGCAAACCGCCCCCGAATAGCCGGCGACCCGTTAACAGGAATAACGGGCGAAATGCTGACAGGGGCAGGACAGTACGCAGACATGCAAATTCAGTTGCAATTTCCACCGCCGATACACCACGCCGCAGCACGGCTGGCCCGACAAGCGTTCAATGTGGTCCCTGAACCCACCCCGCTTCCGTCGGTCACCGCGGTAAAGCAAGGAGTGAACGAGCCTTTCCAACACTTCGTGGATAGGCTATGGCAGGCGGTTACGGCTCAGTCCGAACTAGGAGCCGAGCAAAGAGACGCAATGTTTAAACTCTGGGCCTTTGACAATGCTAATCCGAGAATGAAATCTTTATTCTCGACGCTGCCAAAAACAGCTGGGGTTTCAGATATGTTAGAGGTCGCGGCTAGAGCCACCCAAAATCAACAACACCTGGGGATGGCCAGCGCCTTTGCCGCAGCCCTGGAACCCACCCAAAAACTACTCGCGGCAGTAGCACAGCGTCTGGGTGGACAAAGGCAGTTTACCAGGGAAAAGATCTACCAAAGAAACCCCACCAACAACCAAAGAAACCCCACCAACAATCGAAGAAACCCCGCCTCCCTCTGCCGACGATGCGGAATATCGGGGCACTCCACAATGAGATGCTCGGCCACGGTCTGGTGCGACTGATGCGAAACGGACACCCACAGCACCGAATCGTGCTGGTTGGCAAAAAACTGGCGCGGCAGCGCGCAGGGCCCCCGCGCCGGGACACAAGTGGCAGGGCCAGCGCTCTACAACGACTCTCCGCTCCTGCCACAAGAGGGAGCCTTGGTTTCGACGTGCCCTGTTCAATAGATACGATGTTAACAACAACTCGAATTTACCAGCTACCAACTGGGATTCGCGGACCGATACATAAGGAAAATGGAACGATTGGGGCTCTACTGATAGGACGATCATCAACGGGTATGGCAGGACTCGTTGTGCTACCCGGAGTCATAGATGCCGACTCAACGGGGGAAATAATGGTGACTTGCTTCACATTAGCACCTCCCCTAGTAATCAGGGCTGGGACCAAGGTAGCACAACTAGTCCTCATCCCAAAAATAAATTTGGGAAAAAATACCCACACACTGCGGGGCGACCAAGGCTTTGGGTCATCAGGCAATACAGTAGTAAGCCTGGTTCAACAAATGAAAAGTAGACCCATTATAGTCATAAAAATGGTCGCGAAAAACGAAGGAAAAACAATTTCGGTGATGATGGATACGGGGGCCGACGTTACGATTATCAATCATAACGTATGGCCCCACCACTGGAAATTGGTACAAGCCCGCGATGCTGTCCAAGGAGTGGGTGGTGGATCCACCCCTCAACAAGCCCTGGAGCCAATCCAACTCCATTTTCCAGAAGGACAAAAAATATCCGTGTGTCCGTACGTCCTAAACTTACCAGGACAACTTGGAGGTCTGATCGGGAGGGAGGTTCTGAGCCAGCTTGGAGCAGTTCTATCCATCCCCGAACCCACCCGACCCCTCCAGGATTTTCAATAAGGGCCACTGCGAAAGTGCCGCCGACACCCAGGCTAAAATGGAAGTCAGATATCCCTGTCTGGGTGGAGCAGTGGCCGTTACAAAAAGAGCAGCTTCAAATCGCGAAAGAATTGGTGAAAGAACAACTTGACGCAGGTCATATACAACCATCGGTCAGCCCGTGGAACACACCTATATTTGTGGTTCCCAAAAAATCGGGCAAATGGCGGTTAATTCAAGACCTACGTAAAGTCAACGACCAGATGTGGCCAATGGGCGCCCTCCAACCCGGGATGCCCTTACTTACGATGCTACCTAGAGATTGGCACCTTCTGGTCCTTGATCTGAAAGACTGTTTTTTCAACATTCCTCTACACCCCGAAGACGCAGTGCGATTCGCGTTCACAGTTCCTTCTATCAACAAGGGTGAACCAGCGAAAAGGTATGAATGGGTCGCCTTACCGCAGGGGATGAAGAACTCCCCCACAATATGCCAAATGTATGTAGCTTGGGCTTTGTCGCCAATCCGCAAAGACGTGCCGGATACAATAATTTACCATTACATGGACGACATATTATTTTGTCAAGAAGCTCCGTTCCCCGAAGATTTCAACCAGGCAGTGACCAGCCACCTGAAAACAAAAGGACTAGTAGTGGCTCCAGAGAAGATGCAAGCGAAATCGCCGTGGAGCTACTTGGGATGGAAAATAACCCACGCAATGGTGAGACCCCAAAAATTGGAAGTAACAAGTTCAGTTAAAACTCTGAACGATGCCCAAAAATTAGTGGGCGAACTTCAGTGGGTCAGACCCATACTAGGTCTCACCAATGCGGACATCCACCCTTTCCTGTCACTGCTACGGGGCACACATCCAGGAGCATTAGTCCACTGGACAAATGACCATAATGAGGCATTAAAACGGGTCGTCCACAAACTAACAACCGGCTATGCGGACCGGCGAGACGCGACGCAACCCATTGGAATTTGGGTATGTAGCCACCCAACATACCCATTCGCGCTGCTACTCCAGGACTTTAACTGGAATAAAGTAAATGAGGAATATTCATACGATACGGAAAAACATCGACACAAATGGAGCTCCTCAAATTCGGACTCCATAGCTATCTTGGAGTGGTTATTCACCCCACACACTCCACGGAAGAGCATATGGCAGCGAACGGAAATAATAGCATATCTAATACAAAAAGGACGGCAGCGTTGCCTGGAAGTAGACGGCCAGGAACCGGGATGGATCAGCATTCCCATAAGAACAGCCGATTTTGACTGGCTGTTACAACGCTCCGATCCTTTGCAAATAGCATTATTCGGCTATTCTGGGGAAGTCCGCCACGGAGACCCAAAACATAAACGTCTTCAGGCAATCAGTCAGTTCCAGGGGGTCGAACGTCCCTCGGTATCAGAGCGCCCAGTGTCCGGCGTTACAGTATTCACCGATGCCGGAAAAAGATCAAAAACGGCCGCCTGCGTATGGCAAAACAAAGGCCAATGGGAACAACATCTAATTCCGGGCGCTGCGGAGGGCAACTTGCAAACCCTGGAACTGCTGGCCATCATTTGGGCTCTCACCCAGTGGAAACAGACCCCCCTTAATATCGTCTCCGACTCACAATATGCAGTCGGAGTGGCCAGTCGCATAGAAGATGCTATTATTAAACCCATACAGAACAAGCGGCTGCTGGAGCTCTTCCATATGTTACAACGAGCATTAAAAGTCCGGACGGAGCCCTGTTGCATATTGCATATCCGAAGTCATAAAACATCCTTGGGACTAGGGGAAGGTAATGCAAAGGCTGACTCTCTGGTCAGCCTAGGACTCCAGAGCCCGGTAAGTCAGTTTGCTAAGGCTCAAAACAGCCACTCCCTATTCCATCAGAATGCAAGGGCATTGAAGCGCATGTTTTCCATCCCGTGGGAGGACGCAAAAGGAATTGTTAGAGCATGTCCTCCATGCGCACAATTTGGCCCTGCCCTAGGAATGGGAGTAAACCCACGTGGGTTGCAAGCTGACGAAACCTGGCAAATGGACGTCACCCATGTCCCAGAATTCGGACGTTTAAAATATGTCCATGTGTCGATAGACACTTTTTCAGGCATGCTCTGGGCAACAGCCCAGACAGGGGAAAAAGCTCTGCATGTGGTTCGACATCTGACCAGTTGTTTTGCTGTTATGGGGGTCCCCCAAGTAGTAAAGACCGACAATGCACCCGCCTATACAGGCAGGAAGGTCAAACAATTTTTTGCTACTTGGGGGGTAAAACACATTACAGGAATCCCTCATTCGTCTACAGGGCAAGCGATAGTAGAAAGAGCTCATCGCACCCTGAAGACGTACTTACAGAAACAAAGAGACAGCAAGGACTTGGATCCACAGATGTGGCTGGGCAAAGTACTTTTCACGTTAAATTTCCTTAGCCCAAGCCGTGAATCACAGCAACCCCCTGTGGTGCTACACTATTCATCGCAAAAAGTCCACCGCATGCCAGATATCCAAATCTTCTATAAAGACCCAGCAACAGGCCAGTGGCTAGGGCCCAAGCCGCTGCTGTTCACCGGGAGGGGCTACAGCTGTGTGTCCACGGACCACGGACCCCTCTGGGTGCCCAGCAAGTGGACGCGCCCTGCCACATATACACCAAAAAGGGACAAATAGATCAACAACACCCCTGCCCCCCTTTTAAAAAAAAAAAAAAAAAAAAAAAAAAAAAAAGGGGGGGGAAATGTAGGGGAACAACATAAGGAGTCTGCTAATCACCAAGGAGTGGGTGTGAGCCACTACACCTGTGCCCAGTTGAGGCAGGGCCCCACGGAGCATGCGCGAGGCTGTGGACCAATAAATAGTGAGTCTCACATCCACCAGGTAGCTCACTCCAGAGCTAGCTTTGAGCGTGGCTGGTTGCGTCCTCAGCAGCAGGCTAATCTCGCAGCAACTTTACGTTAGGCTACATCGCTCATCTATCCAGCCCGGCGACGCCAACTTTGCTCTCCTCCCACTACACCAACCCTCCAAGCTGACCATGCAGAAAATGTCAAATTCTACACCAACCTGCACTGCCTCACTCAAAAAGTTCCTGCAGATAATAAGATCATAATCCTTGGTGACTTCAATGCCAGAGGAGGAAAGAACTATGAAGCCTGGAAAGGAGTACTAGGCAAACATGGTGCTGGAAACTGCAATGAAAATGGATGCCTCCTGCTAGAATTTTGTGCTGAGCAGCAGCTCACCATCACCAACACTATCTTCCAACAGAAAGACAGCCTGAAGACAACCTGGATGCATCCTCAATCCAAGCACTGGCACCTCATTGACTATGTCTTAAGTGTGTCAGAGAAGTGTTGGTGATGTCCATCATACCCGAGCAATGCCCAGTGCAGAATGTCACACAGACCACTGTCTTAAGTGATGCAAACTTACCCTCTACTTTAAGGCCAAACCCAAGAGGAGTGGCAACCCAATGAAAAGGCTCAAAGTTAACAATCTTCAAAAAGATACAGTGAGAGACAGCTTCTAGGTAAACCTCCAAACTAGACTTGTAGATCATCCCATAGGTCCCTCTCCTGAAGTGTTTTGGCAACACATTAAAAATAGTATCCTGCAGTCCTCTGAAGAATCCATAGGGTTCTCCTCAAAGAAAAACAAAGACTGGTTTGATGAAAACAACCAAGAGATCCAAGAATTGTTGACAAAGAAGAGAACCACTAACTGACCACACCTCGCTCAGCCATCTTGACACATAAAAAAAGTAGCTTTTCATGTTGCAGTAAGCTCCAATAGAAATTTTGAGACGTCTAAAACAAGTGGTGGATCAACCTGGCAGAAAAGATTGAACCGTGTATAGTTACGGGTGACCACAGAGGGTCTATGAAGCTCTGAAAACTGTGTATGGGCCCACACACTAGGTCCAAAGCCCTCTCCTCTGAGCAGATGGTCAAATGCTTCTCACAGATAAAATCTCCATCCTGAATGGGTAGTCTGAATATTGAGACTCTCTGCAGTACCAACCGTCTAATCCAAGGCGCAGCAATTCAGCACATTACACAACAATCAGTGGAAACTAAATTGGACATAGCCCCTACTTTGGGAGAAACTCCTAAGGCCATACAGCAGCTGAAAACTGGCAAGGCAGATGGGGTTTATGGAATTCCATCTGAAGCCTGGAAGCATGGAGGCCAAGCACTCCATGCTAAATTTCATGAGCTCCTTGTGAGTTATTTGGAACAAGGTGAATTAACGGCTACCGGCAGCGTGCTGCTTAACCTTTCCGTTGAAGGGTTTCTGCGGAGACCAATCAGCTGGTAAGGGGGCGGCACCGAGCCGGGCCACGAGGGATTTAAAACGTCTGCCTGGAGCGTCAGCGACCCGGAGCGCGGCGAACAGGAGCAGGCAAACAGGAAATTGAAGAGGCAGTTAGCGAGGCAGTTGGCGCAAGCAGGCAAAGTAAGCAGGAGTAAGCACGCGGCAGTGCAGAGCAGAGAGCGGCAGCTGGCTTCCAGAGGGCAGGCGTGAGGGCAGGCAGGGAGCAACTAGTAGCTAGATACATCATGGTCACAACGCGGCCAAAAACCATAGTGAAAAAGAATGTGGGGACTCAGACAGAGCTCCCAAGCAGGCATGCAGAGGTGCAGGTCTCTAGCTGCAGTGAATGCCTGTGCCTGGCACTGGTATCAAAGGGAACCAGTGACACCGCATGTGTGCGGTGTGAGCAAGTAAATGATCTCCTCAGGCAGGTGGTTAAAATGACAGAGGAGGTGGAGAGACTGAGAACCATTAGAGAATGTGAGAGGGAAATAGACTGGTGGAATCACACCCTGAGGCAGGGGCAGGTGGGAGAGGTTGAGGAAGTGATGGATCCCCCCCCTCCTGTCACCAGACAGAAGGAAAGGAGTTAAGAGATATGAATGAATGGAAGGAGGTCCGGCCTCGGAAGGGCACGAAAAAATCCTCCCAACCCCCTCCTCCCTCCCAATTGCCCTTGAAGAATAGGTATGAGGCCTTGGAAATTCAGGGACAGGAAAATGTAGTCACAGAGGTAGACTTACCTAGTGAACCACCTAGGACTCGTCAGTCACCCTGTGTCCTTAGGACTTCTTCAATCAAGA
>CM041114.1:8440987-8549587 GCA_023079485.1 Archilochus colubris
TATATCCATTCACACAATCCTCACCATGGTTCAGCTCTGGGCAATCAAAAACTCTCCCTGACACACAGGGCCACCCCACTGCCTCTCCTGCCTGGCCTATTCCTGCACAACAAGGGGCACAAAATGCTGAAGGAGAAGGTGAATGGAGCCAGTTTGCAGAGCTGGAAGCCATCCAGCTGGCTGTAGACACTGGGGAAGGAGAAAAGGGGACAGTGCTCCATCTCTGTACTGACCCCTGGATGGCGACAAATGCCCTGTGGGGATGGGTACTGCAACGGGAGCAGAGCCACTGGCAGCATCTGGGCTGCTTTCCCCTGGCAAGATGCTGTGTCCCATGCATAGAACCTCTCTGTAAAAGTCCATCATGTACCTGAGAGGTGGGACAAAGAAGAATATCCAAAGAACAAGCAGGTAGGTCAGGCTGCTAAGGTCAGTGTGGCTCAGGTGGGTCTGGACTGGCAAGATAAAGGTGAATTATTTTATAGCTTGGTGGGCCCAGCAAATCCATCAAAGAATAGATGAAACACACACATGGGGTCATAAGGGAAGGGTGGACTGAGCATGGATGTTATTGCACAGCTGATCCATGAATGTGAAACATCTGCTGCAGTCAAGCACACCAACTTGATCTCTAGGTACTATTCATAAAGTTGTTTAACTCTGAAAGACATCAGCCACACCCAGGGTGGTTTTGGTTCCTACTAATGGGACCACACAGGTTTTGACATTCCAAGGACAGTAGAAATTTTCACTACTTAAACTATTGTAATTAGTAATATGGAGAATGAGAAGATGACTAATTATGCCTTCTCATTAAAGGAGAAAAAGGGAAAAGCAAAATTATAACATTTCCAGAAGATGATACTTGAAGTACAGAGATGGATCTTGCACCAGTTTCTCCTAATAAAAAAAGTGAAAAATGTAAATAACAGTATGTAGAATGTGTCACCTGAACTATGGCTGTGATGTTCATAGTGGTTGCAGGTCCCAAGTCAGTGTCACATCAGTGCCACAAAGCACAGCCCAGTGATGCCCTTTAGCAGATTGCAGAGCTGACATCCACCATAAAAAGGAGTGAGGAAGTTGTGGCATCCCACAGCTCTAAGAACAGCTCTGAGACCAAACCAACCAACACGGTGACAAGCTTAAACCCATATAGGGAATAATTAAAACTAATTTGTTTTAACACACTCGGATCAGATCTGTTGTTATCTCAGCCCTTTGTGCCCCCCTTTGGGCCCAAATAAAGACTATTGAGGTTGAACTCCAGACACTGAGCAGCATGCAGCCACTCTGCTTTCCCCCAGCAGAAGGGTGAAAGAGAAGAAAAGACTGAGACAAGAAAAGTTTAATGATTGATGTGAAAGCAAATTACGTAATAATAAGATTAAAATATATTGTAATTTTTAGTATATATATTATAAGATGAGGCAGTACAGCCTCGGACTGTCAGCACCGAACAATTGCTGATGGAACAATTTCAACATAAGCCTTGGGCTATGTGCAAGGACAGTGCTGCTTAAAGCATATTTTGTAACCGCAAGGAACAGTACGTTAGGACACTCGAAGGTTAAGGAGTAAGCAAGACAATTAGATTAAGGGACTCGGCACGATTACAACATTCGCGAAGAAACTCGAATGTGTGAAAGATAAGCTTTGTTAGTTAATTATTGCTAAAGGTTTTGTAGCCAATCAAGTTAAAACATGTGTAACGAGATGTAGAAATCTCCAATCAGCAATATGTATACGTGGCATTAGCTCTTAGATTAGTGTATAAATATCGCCTTCTGATTCAATAAAGTCGGACATTTGTTTGCATCAAACAGGTCTCCGTCTCGCACTGCGACAAATGGTGACCCCGACGTGATTCGGGTTGAAGATTTTCCGGTCGCAGGTCTCCAAGAACTTTGGTTTTGAAGAAGAAAGGCTGTGAAGAAGCCGGTTATTTGGTGCGCACCTTCATCACCTCCTCGCGATTGGCAGGTGAGCTTGGAGAAACTTCCTTCTTTTTGTTATGGGTTCAAAAGAAGTAAGAGACGTTTATTATACTTTAAAGACTTTACTTAATAAGGATAAAAAAGTTATACCGGGCCATGATCTAAAACTGGTTTTAAAATGGACCCGTGAGCATTTTCCCGACATCAATTCGATCTCTATTTATGACCCTACATTTTGGGACGAGGTTGGAGTTAAATTATGGGATGCCACTACACGGGGCAATAATGAAACCGCGAAACTCTTAGCACCTTGGCGAACACTTTTTGAAACTTTAAAAGGAAAAGAGTCTACTACTTCATCTGCCCCCCCTTCTGCCCCCCCGCTGCCAACCACTGCCGCTATGGTGAATGCAGATTTGGACCCAGAACCCTTTGACCCAGGTCCTGTCGATCCTGAATCGGAACCTGATTTATATCCTGATGATTATGATGACCCACGAAGTGTATGGGCGACGATTAAGGTCGAAGCACAGAAAGCAGGGGATATGGACATTGCCTGTTTAATTGAAATCCCTCCAAACCAAAGCCCCGTAGGAAAGACAGAGGATCCGTGATAGTTGCGCCTGTAATATATGGTGGGAAGGGGCGACCTCAATGGACCGCCGCACCCCGACGTTGCTGCTGGTGCCAGGAGCCGCGGGTCCCGTGCGGTTGTGCGGCCGCTTCCCCCCACCCACTTCCCCCCCCCCCCCTTTCCCCGCTTCCCCTCCTCCCTGCTTCCTCCTCCCCACGCCGCATGTCGCTGGCGGCGCACGCCGCTCCCCCTCAGCCGACCGCCGACCGTCGTCGCCACTGCAAAATTTAGTTGAAATGATGGAAGCCTGCAATAGGTTTGGATCTTCCGAACATAAATACGAAGTCATGGAAGCGGCATTCAAAAATATCCAGCTTACTCCAGCACAGCCTAGATTCTCTGGGTCCGCCCCTATTTGTTACGGTTGCGGGAAAATGGGACATTTGCAAAAGACGTATCGAGTTAAAACATCCGTTCCCATTTGTACCCGGTGTCGAAAAGGTCGGCACTATAATAACCACTGCCATTCTAAGTTTGATATTGATGGGAATGTGATACTTCAACGTCAGAATGCCTTCCAGGGAAACGGGAGGCAGAGCGCGGGTCGGCGCCACGCTCCGACACCAAATTGCATGCCAAACCAGCAGATGCACAATCTTCCGCAACCACAAGCGCCAGCGCTAATGCCGACCCAAACACCATTCAGGCCACCAGTGGCAGCGCAGGCTTGGACCTCTTCACAGAATATGCCATTACATTAACTGATACCACTGTTCACCTCATATCGACAACAATGAAAGGACCTTTGCCATCAAAGACTGTAAGACGTATTATCGGAAGATCCTCTACTACACTTTCTGGTCTTTTTGTTCTGCCGGGGGTCATTGATGAGGACGCCATTGACATTTCCGTCATGGCTTGGACCCCATCACCACCTTGTATTATTCCAAAACATAACCGCATCGCCCAGATAGTGTTAATATACGGTGCAGCTGATTTAGTTACTCATTCCTCCACTCAAAGAACAGGAGCCTTTGGCTCAACGGGAGCTCCACAAATTTTTTGGTCTCATCTTATTGGCGAAGATAGACCACTTATTACGTGTCATGTTTCTTATAATTCTCAACAAATTACTATCACAGGCTTAATCGACACGGGAGCAGATGTTACAGTTCTTTCCAAATCTAAATCGCCACCAAACTGGCCCTTGGTGCCTACCCCGTCAACACTGGCGGGAATAGGTGGCACGGGTACCAGTTTTCAAAGTCAATTTCATGTTCAAATCAAAAGCCCCCAAGGGCAAACAGCGACAGTTAAACCATTTTTCTGTCCGGTCCCAATTAATCTTTGGGGTAGAGATGCTCTATCACAATGGGGAATGCGATTAGAGACTCCTTTTTAGTAATGGCCACTGATGTAAGGCACAGAGTATCCAAGATTACATGGAAAACAGAAGACCCTGTATGGGTCAATCAGTGGCCATTACCGGAGGAGAAACTCTGTGCTTTGAAAACCTTAGTTCAAGAACAGCTCCAGAAAGGGCATATAGTGCCTACTTTTAGCCCCTGGAATACCCCTATTTTTGTTATACAGAAAGAGAATGGCACTTGGCGTCTGTTACATGATCTTAGACGAGTTGATGCTGTCATGGAACCAATGGGTGCATTACAACCAGGTTTACCGTCACCAACAATGATACCTCGGGAGTGGTCAATGATCGTTATTGATCTTAAGGATTGCTTTTTTAATATCTCACTGCATCCATCAGACGCTCCTAAATTTGCCTTTTCAGTACCTGCTGTTAATATGACAGAACCTCTCTCTAGATATCATTGGACGGTTCTCCCACAAGGAATGAAAAATAGCCCAACCATATGTCAATGTTATGTTGCTCAGGTATTAGCTCCATTACGGGAACAATTTCCCCGAGCCTTGATTTATCACTATATGGATGATATTTTAATCGCTGCTGAAAAAGAGGTAGAATTGTCATTGTTATTCAAAAAAATGACAACTACTTTAAATCAAGCAGGTTTAAAAATATCCTATACTACTACAGATTACTATCGCTGCTAAAGTAACTACTCTTAATGATCTTCAAAAACTGCTGGGCACCATAAATTGGCTGCGTCCCTTGTTAGGAATATCGAATTCAGATTTAGCTCCTTTGTCTGACTTGTTAAAAGGTGATACTGATCTCAATGCCCCGCGAGCCTTGACCACTGAGGCAGTGGAAGCCCTAGAAAAAGTCAGTCAAACTTTAATAACTAAACAAGCAGCAAGATGGGACCCACAACTCCCTCTTGCATTAGCCATAATTCCAGATGAAAAAAAAATTTATGGGACTACTTTTCCAATGGGATGAATCACTTTCTGATCCACTTCTTATATTAGAATGGATTTTTCTTCCTTACCAATCTGCAAAGACAATCCTTCGCCAAGTAGAAATGATCTCTGAAATTATTATTAAGGCTAGAAATAGAGGAATTACATCAACAGGCAGAGATCTTACTCATGTTTATGTCCCCTTTACTGAATTTTACCTTGATTTTATCATCCAACATGAGGTATTGTTTCAAATTGCAATTCTTGATTTTCCGGGAAAAATTTCAAACCATTTTCCTCCTTCCAAACTGTTGCATGCTTCTCTGCCACTTGTTGAATGCCCAAAGATATCTTTCACCCCCCTTTCCGCTTTAACGGTTTTTACTGATGGTTCAGCGGCTACCCACAAAGCCGTAGTAACTTGGCTTAATCATTCACAGGAATGGGTTTCCGACGTCACTTTCCACCCAGGATCTTCGCAAATTGTCGAACTTGCTGCGGTCGTTAGAGCATTCCAATTATTTTCAGAACAAGCAATTAATTTAGTTACTGACTCTGCTTATGTTGCAGGAATTGTACAAAGGGCTGAACATTCTGCGCTGAAAAATTTAACACATCCCCTTCTATACCCTTTGTTATTACAACTAATTTCGCTACTTGATGCTAGGAAATATCCATATTTTGTTTTACATATACGCTCTCATACCTCTTTACCAGGTTTCCTTACACAAGGTAATCGTCAAGAGGATCTCCTCACACTTACTGTTAATGTCCTTCCAAACATTTTTGAACAAGCTCGTATACACCATTCCTTTTTCCATACGAATTTGCGTGGTCTTAAGAGACAATTTAATCTCAGTACCCAGCAGACGGCTGATATAATTTCTGCCTGTCCTGATTGTCAGCAATCCTCATTAACTTCTAATTCGTTGGGCACTCTTCCTAGGGGACTACAAAGTTTAGAAATTTGGCAAATGGATGTTACACACTTTCCTGAATTTGGTCGACAAAAATTTATCCATGTTTCCATTGACACCTTTTCAGGTGCTATTTATGCATCCTGTCATACAGGAGAGACAGCAAAAGACATTATACGTCACTTTTTAAATGTATTTGCCTCGTTGAGAATTCCTAAGCAGATAAAAACAGAAAATGAGCCCTGCTGCAAACACCACAGCAGAGAAAAAAAAAAAAAAAAAAAAAAAAAGGTGTGTTTTTTCCTTTGCTGTTTATAGGCTTGGAATTTTGTCTCTAAACAATTTCATTAGGCTTTTTTGGGTTTCAATTTGGCAACCATGGAGGAAACTAGGATTTCACCGTGCTGTGATCCGGGAGGGGTCTGAGGACACTTTTGGGGCCCCCCGACCAATTTTTGTCAGATAAGCGTCCTCTACCCCCTTGGTTCTACGCGCCAGTGGACATCTGAACTTCCTCATACTAAAAAGTTGTTTAAGTCCTTCCACTGCAGTGTGAAATGTGCTTTTCTTATTGTATTGATAACAGGCTTTTGTTAATGTTGTAATTCATGTGATCGTTTATATGTTGACTATGGGATCCCTCGTCTATATGTTGATTGTTGATTGTGCTATTCTGTTGCACTGCTAAGCAGATGAACTTAACTTTTGGTATTTCAAAACAAATGCTAAAAGATGTTAATAGTGTCAGACATACAGTTTTACAATATTGTGCTGCCACTGACTTTTATTGTTAGCTTTTAGGTTATGCTTGTGTTTCCACAGATCAAGGACCTAGATGGATTCCAGCGAGAAACGTTCGACCCTACAGGCTACGAGCCGCGCAGGACTAATATTTCTTGTTATTACTGTTTCACCTGTAGTAACTTTTACTCTGCCTAAAGAAAATGTGTGGCTCACTTTAGCAAACACCACAGGTCTGCAATCACTATGCATAGCAACAGCTACGCCGCAGAACCCTTCTCTACATGCTTGGTGGGAATTCCCGTGGACACCTGGCCGATCCCTGAAGCTATGAAATCAATAATGAACGGAACGCATTGCGTTGATTCCTGGGATGGTTGGGTACCATATCTCACTCAAGCTTCTCTGGAACCGCAGGAAATTGAACTGTTAGGGTCCATAGAAATGGATTTTTGCCTTAGGTTTAATTATACAGGAAAAAATAAGACCGAAGCGTGGGATGTTTCCCCGATACATCCCGTTTTTACCAATGCATCCCTTTGGTGTAATTATACCTCTAAAAATGTGTCTAAATCCACTAACAAACCTTTATTGCTTCCCCCGGGCTTGTTTTTTATTTGTGGAGATAGAGCATGGCCTGCGATTCTTTCACACATTCATGGAGGACCTTGCTCAATAGGCAGATTGACTTTGTTGGCCCCTAACGATAGTACAATTATACAATGGCGAAAGAAATATCGACACAAAAGACAGACACACGCTTTTACCAATGACTGTCAAGATGATGTTGAATTTTGGAATGTACCTCAGGTTATATTTTTTTCTATTTTATCACCTGGAGTCGCCAGCGCTCAAGCGTTAACAACACTTAGGAAGTTGGGGTGCTGGCTGGCAAAGCAGAGTAATGCTACTAGTGCAGCTTTAACTGATTTATTAATGGATATAGATAGTGTTAGACATGCTACTTTGCAGAACCGCGCTGCTATAGATTTTTTGCTCTTAGCTCATGGGCATGGGTGTGAAGATTTTAATGGAATGTGTTGTATGAATCTTTCTGATCACTCTCAATCTATACATGCTGCAATACAATCACTTAAAGAAGGGGTTGCACATTTGCAATCGCAGGATAATTGGGACTGGTTTGATAAACTTTTTTCAGGATGGGGTCTAACGGGATGGTTGCGAAGTTTGGTTAAGACTGTTTGTTATGCTTTACTTGCTTTTTTACTTTTTCTCACCTTGCTACCCTGTATTTTTCAATGCTTTCAACGGGTGCTCGATCGTGCCATGAAACGAGTTTATCTTGTCCAATCAGAAGGGGGAATTGAGGCAGTACAGCCTCAGACTGTCAGCACCGAACAATTGCTGATGGAACAATTTCAACATAAGCCTTGGGCTATGTGCAAGGACAGTGCTGCTTAAAGCATATTTTGTAACCGCAAGGAACAGTACGTTAGGACACTCGAAGGTTAAGGAGTAAGCAAGACGATTAGATTAAGGGATTCGGCACGATTACAACATTCGCGAAGAAACTCGAATGTGTGAAAGACAAGCTTTGTTAGTTAATTGTTGCTAAAGGTTTTGTAGCCAATCAAGTTAAAACGTGTGTAACGAGATGTAGAAATCACCAATCAGCAATATGTATACGTGGCATTAGCTCTTAGATTAGTGTATAAATATCGCCTTCTGATTCAATAAAGTCGGACATTTGTTTGCATCAAACAGGTCTTCGTCTCGCACTGCGACAATAAGAGGTTAATAAAAGACCCTTTCAGTTATTTTCCATTTGTCTCCTCTTTTCTCATTCCCATTCCTCTCGCCTATGCTGCTGCTCTCAGCTTCAGCTAGTCAAAGCTCACAAACATTTCAGCACTCTGCCTCCTTAGCCAACTCTGTCATTGTGTTTTTGTCCATCTTTTTGTGTCTCCTGACACAAAGGAATTCTCATAAGATTATCCCTTCTAGAAAGGTGACCTCATGAGGGGCAGATCATACTTAGCATATGGTTGAGGAGTGTGTTTGATTGGCCATGAAACTTTATCATGCTTTGCTTTGCTTTGCTTTGTTTGCAAAGAGGAAAACTCCTGCTGTGCCTGGGTGCAGCAGTTCTCTAAGGAAAAGAGGGGGGAGCTGGTGCAAAGGAGCTGTACCATCCAGCTGCAGAGACCAGGGGAAAAGTCTGATGTGAGAAGTGATGCAAGTGCCAGGGGCCAAGGAGAGCAGTGGTGGGGTTGGGGAGGTGAGGAGCAAGGGTGTCCATCCAGGGTCAGACCTCAAGGAGCTGCTTCTCTTTCTGGTGCAGACCTCCTGAGGAGACCCTCTGGGTCATTATCACTTGGAGAATGCTGCGAGAACCTCTCCACTGAAGTACAAAGTAATGAAATACTTCCTTTCAAATAAGAGTGCAAATGTGCACTTTGAAATCTTCCTCCTGATAACCACCGGGAAAAAATTAAAAACTCCAAGGAGCTCTATAGGTCTTGAAGACATGAAGGAAAAAACAAAAGATAAAGAGCTGCTTTGGGCTTTTGAGGCTCATTACATGAACTTCGGATATTGAGAGAAGAATGAAAAAAAATCTCTGATAAAGTCAAAGTCAGAAGCAAAACCCAAAATACCTTCACACACTGATGGTTGCCACTGAGCCTGCCAGAGCCTCCCCATGGCCTCGTTAAGAACAGATCCCTGGAGACCATGATTGCAGGAGGCAAAGGCCCTGTGCTGGTGGCTGTAATGCTGAGAAAAGCCTTTGGTTTGTTGGATGCAGCAGAAAAGCCAAGCCCTGACCCCAGGCCCTGGGAAGGCAGATCCTGAGAGCCTCAATAGAAAGTTTCCTCTCACCAGCCTTGGTGGCCCAGGACACTGCTATGACCAAGGGGACAATGACCTCACTCCTTGACAGAGCCCTTGACCACCTCTCCTGCAGGCTGTCCTACATTGTCCATGTGTAGTGAAATGAGGCAACCAGGTGCCACTAATTGCCAGGGAATGGGCATGAGCTTGTGTTAAGCCCACCTGTGCCTAATTAGGGTGGGCCCCCACTGCGCATGAGCAGGATTAGGGGGCCAATAAAAGGTAAGGCCTGAATTCACAAACTCAGCTCATGCTGGAACTTACAATCTTGGCATGCTTGGCTTTAACTGCTTCTTTCAGCACTGCACTACCTTCATTGCTCCACTAGAGCTCATCACCATCAGGGTGAGGCTTGAGTGGCGCAGCCGGTTAGCACGCTGTTATACAGACAACCCGAGCAATGCTGAGGCCGCAGGTTTGAGACTCCTCAAAGCCTATTGGCCCCCTAATCCTGCTCGTGCGCAGTTAGGGCCTGCCTTAATCAGGCACAGGTGGGCTTAACACAAGGGGAGGCAATGCTCTGGAGGTCAGCAGTTGGGGGGCCCGGCTGCGAGGCTGGGGGTGAGGGTGCAGCCCCGGGGCGGCAGAGTGAAACCTCCCAGGAGCTGTAGCGGGATCGTGGGAAGCGGCAGGGGGAGGAAGAAAAGGTGGGGAGGGACCCAACCTGGGGGTGAGGTTGAAAGTTGGCAGGGAGGACACACCAGGGTTGTGTCCTGGAGGAGTTGGGGACATCAGGCTTGTGGCATGGGCAGGGAGAGGGGACACATCACAGCTGGGTGGTGCTGACCCAACCTCAACACAAAACCTGTGGGCCCTGGAGGTAAGAGGCTGTTAATTCACTGCTTTCAGGTGTAAACTCAGGGGGACAATGACCAACCCAGGTAAGGGTTACTGCCCTGAGAGTTCTTCCTTCTCTTTCTTTTCAATTTCACAGTCAGTTTCTTTCTCGTCCTGGGACAGAATTAATCCTAAAATCCTTTTTTTCTCTTCAGAGAACCTCAATTTTGGGAGGCTGCAGTGTCCAGCTCTGCAAGAGCAAGTAACATCAGAAGTGTTATTATGGGTTCTCCACGGCTCTGGAATGTGGGTTCTATATAAAAATGATCTAAAGTCCAGGTCAGCTGCCCTTACCCGGCCAACCCCAGTGTTCCACAGTATGACCGCAAACAGTCTCCCTGTAGAGCAGGAAGTTGGACTAAATGGCTTTAAAGGTTCTTTCCAACCCAAATCATTCTATGACTGGAGTTTGGGGGTATGGCTTGGCTTCTTCCATGGCTGTCTTCCCATCCTACCAGTGGGTCCCATCCTACCAGGCAATGTTCCCATGCCTGGGGCAACCTCCTTCACTTGCTGTGACCATCTTCCCACTGGAGCCATTGTAATCATCATTAATTATTATCCTGCTTTTAAATCTGGTTTCATTGCAAGCCCCAGGGCTCTATTTCTTCTCCCCTTCCCCCTCACAGGAGAATTATGGTGACAGAAAAAATGTCCAACTCTTCTCCAAAGTGGTGTGAGCTTTGGGAATCATCCCCTGTCACCCCCTTTATAATTACCAAGGTTTACACATTTTATCACAAAATCTACAAATGAGGAGGGATGAGGAGTGACTTTTGACAAGGGCTTGGAGTGATCAGACAAGGGGGAAAGAGTTTCAAACTCAAACAAGTGTTACTGACTTGAGATATGAGGAAGAAATTTTGATGTGAGGGTGATGAGAAAAAGTGGCTGATGTTGCCCAGAGAATCTCTTGCTGCCCCATCCCTGGAAGTGTTCAAGGCCATGTGGGATGGGGCTTAGAGCATCCTGGCCAAGTGGGAGATGTCCCTGCCCATGCAGGGGGTTGGAGCTAGATGATCTTTCAGCTCCCCTCAAACCCAAATCATTCTGTGATTCATGGTTCTACAAGCACAAAAACTGAAGGTTATGGGCTGTGTAAAATACCCCCATGAGTCTCAAAGGGGGGATTTGTTGTTGAAAGGAAAGGGTTAACAGCCACAAAGGGTATTCCAGGCGTAAAAACCTGAAGGGCTGGTGTAATAGGGGTGGGGAGGAGGGAATGGGAGGACACACTTCCTGACCTGATCACAAAACAAAGACCTCAGGAGCCTGGAGATAAGAAGCTGTTGAATCAGTGCTTTCAGGTGTAAATCAGGAGGACAGTGACCAGGGCAGCCTTGACTGCCCTGAAGGTTCTACTTTGTCTTTGGTCCGAATAGCAAACCCTAAAGTCTTTTCCAAAGGCCTCAGGCTTTGGGGAAATGTCTCCTGGCACCTTTTCTGGGCAGATCTTAACAAACCACATATCTGCACTCTGGGTGGGGATTGGTTTTTAAAACAGGAGACAACTGACAGAAGCCTCACTGCAGGCTGCTCAAGGAGTCCCATCACATCACCCATGGTGTCACAGAGGTTTCAGGAGAGCTCATGAAGCACCCCTCCTGACAGGCAAGGAGCAGTAAGGAGTGACTGTGGAGACTCCCAGGCCTGGAACTGGCTGGGACAGTGCCAAAAAACAATGGAATCATGGAATGGGGTGAGTTGAAAGGGTTAAAGATCATCTAGTTCCAACCCAACCCATTCCATGATTCCATGAACCCACTCAGCTGAAGCCAACCCTGCCCCTGTCCCCATGGAACTCCCTTCTTAATCCCATCCACAGCATCATCCTCAGTCAGCAGTAGTGTCTCTTGGAGCTGCTCGAGTATGAGCTTCTCATGCTCCTCCTGCTGCATGATCCTACAGATCATTCCCATGACCCTCCAGATAATTCTGAATCACAGAATACCTCAGGCTGGAAGAGACCGCTGAGCATCTCCTTGTCTGAGTGCCCTGCTGAAGGCAGGCTGAACCAGATGAGGTTGCTCAAGGGCTTCCCCAGCATGTCTTCATCCACAAAGGGGTTGAAAGTGCCTTTTGTCCTACCGTACAGGGGGATTATAAATGCAAGAAACAGTGTTGGCACAAGTTCTGGACACTGAGGCACCATCATTACTTGCCAGGAGGTCTTTGAATCCCTGATGCCCTTGTCTGTGGGGTTGAGCAGTGGCTGTGGAGGCAGAAGTGGGGGTGCTCTCTGTACCAAGGGCAGCTCTGCATCTCCCAAGAAGAGTGCTCATCTTCACCAGTGTGGTCTCTGTCTTACTCCTCAGCAATATATGCGAAAAATTAACAACACCCACCAGGAAACTGAAGCCCAAAAAGGTCAGCAAAACTGTTTAGAGACAGAGTTTTGAGCCTTTAAACAGCAAAGGTAGTTATTTTCGGATCTGGGAAACTCCCAGCTCACGCTAGACAAAGAGTTTCACCCGTCAGGGGAAAGCGTCAGGCTATTTATACAGTTAAAGGGGAGGTTACATGCATATTTGTAAGATTGCAACATGTAATGATAATATTCATGACAGGTGGAGTCTGGGCGGAGGTTGGGCGGAGTCCTGGCAGAGTCCTCTCTTGGGGAGATATCGGGGGGTCTTCAGGGGGTCTTTGGATGAAGTAAGAAGTCTTCCTCAAACTTGAACTTTTTGTCTTTCTTGTTTTCGCCGACTTCATTATTTTGTTACAGAGCAAAATTAGACCCTAGCCATAATTTTTCCCTTTTCTGCTGGTTGTGGCATTTTAATGTTGTCTTTGTGCAGGTGTTCGTATTCTTTTGGTGCCTTATTAGCCTTGGCAGTGCCTTGTTTTGAGAACAAGACCTACACTTTTACTTATCTTGAGACAGAAGTGTTATGATCCGAGCTATTATTTTATATTTTGATTGTGAGGAAAAAACAGCCACTACTCATAGACTTCTCCCGAATTTACAAAAATAACAAGCTTTATGATTTAAACAAATTAAAAAGATTTATTTTAGGGAAAGAGACAATAACGCCACATTTAAAAAGGAAAAACAAGTTTGCAAGAAGAGAGCTTTTAAAAAAATTAGTCACCTTGGAGAGAGAGTCATTAAGAAAAGAAAAGAAAAGAGAAAAGAAAAGAAAAGAAAAGAAAAGAAAAGAAAAGAAAAGAAAAGAAAAGAAAAGAAAAGAAAAGAAAAGAACAATGGAGTTTTATCACTGTCCACTGGCCCTGGCCTCTGGCTGGAGTGGAGGGGACGTAGGATCCGTCACTCCTGCTTGTTTGGTTTTCTCCGCTTCTCCGTTCCTCCACTGTTGCTGTCCTGTAGCTGAAGCCGAAGTAGCGAGAGAAGGGGGGAAGAGAAAGCCGCGTCTTCTCCTTTTCCTCTTGGAGTTTTTATATTGCAAAAAAGGGGTCTGTCTTTTCATACATCACTGGCACACAGACTTGCTAAAGATGACACAGACTTTTGCCATCCCAAGAATTTATCTTTTGTATATTCGTATCTTTCAGTCTTTGTTGTCTTGCTAATTTTACTGTCTTTGTCTGGACCATGTACCAGGAAGCGACCTGATAAGCACTCTTATCTTTAGGTGCCTGTCAGGCCTGATATAGTGAGGTAAAGATCTGTTAATTGAGAGTATGTTTGGTATGTTAAAAGAGCAGAAAAAATACTGATTTGAGAGACATATTTTGTATTTTCAAAGTGTTTACATCAAGAAGTTAATCCCTTCCGTGCCTAGTTGGCCTTGGCAGTGTCTTGTTTTTAAAAGCAAGATCTGTACTTTTAATTATCTTCAAGACAGAAGATGTTCACACTGCTTCAGTGGAAAGTTACAGGAATTAATCCCATCAGGAGTTAACCCTGTCAGGGTCTTTCTCTGTTTCAAGATTCAGAAATGAAATTCTATTGCTATTTAAATCTGGTGGAGTCAGCTTGAATCAAGATGGAGTGCTGGATACTGCAGTAGACTCAGCCTGAAATGAAACAGAGTGGTGCCATTTTCCAAATTAAAACTGAAACTGTAATTACCAACCAAATTCTTTATCTCTGTATGAAACACCACTGTACCATGTACCACGCTGTATATCATTATTGAAAACCATATCAGAACTACGGTTCTTAAGCAGCTCTTACAAAGAATGAACCACAGAACAACAGTAATCCCAGATAAAAAGCCACCCTGAATACCAAAGGTACGGCATAATTGGATTAATTTCCAACCCTGTGAAATTTCCAAAGGCAAGAGTCTGATTCCTTCTCAGAGGAGCCATCTGGGTATCCTCACACTGGAGTTGGAATCCAAACTATTCAGGTAAATTAGTCAAAATTTTGATTGGGCTCAAGCTAAATAGCTTAAGCCCCACGTTGAGCACCAAAAATCTGTCACAGTTTAATGCTGGGCCAGCGATTAACTGAATTACAGATGCTCTTTATTAATCCCCCTCCCCTCCCTGATAAAGGAAGGAGAAGGATAAGGGACAGAGATTTATGGGTTGCAAACTAAACTACACAGCTTCAATTAAACAGCAATGATAAAAAGGAGAAATTTCTAAATATATACAGATATACAGGAAAACTGATACCACATTCCTCCCCCCGCTCCCCCAGTAACTCTCACGTTACCACTGAGGCTGCAGGGAAGCCCTGGGAAAGTCCAGGCTGGACTCCTGGAGTCGGCAGCAGTCGGGAGGTGGAGGCAGGAACACACAGATATGGGCTGGCACGGATCAGGACCACAGGCAGGCGAACGGACGGAATCCTTCGAGGATGCTGAAGGAAATAAGGACAGGCAAATGTAGAATGACGAGGGCAGAAGAAGAGGTCTGACTTGCGTGATCCCTCAAATTTATACTGAGTATGACATGTATGGGATGGAATACTCTGTTTGGTCAATTTTGGCCATCTATCTTGTCTGCTTCTCCCCAAACGAGGGTTTCAGGTGTGACTTCTTGATTCCTTCTCTCCTTCTGGAGGGCAAAATGTTCCACAGAGCTGAGCAGTGTCCTTGGTTCTGCACACCATCCTCCAGCTGTAACTATAAACATTGAGTGTTATCAGTCCCAGAAGCAGACACTGACTGAGAAACTGGCTGTTCATTTCAGCAAGTGCAGCTACTTAGGAGAGACTTAGCTGAAAGCAAAATGACAACTCAGAAAATCACCTTTATCCTGGACGAAACTAGGCACAGGTACATGCTTGGCACATGCTTCTCAAAACCCGGGCACATGCAGCTCACACGCCTGGCACACACTGGGCACGTGCTTGGCACACGCAGCTCACACCCCTGGCACACGGTTGGCACATGCATCTCACATGCTTGGCATACACTTTTCACACATCTCTCATGCGCGTGAAGCACACTTGGAACACTCCTGGCACACACACCGTACACGCCTGGCGCACGCCTGGTACACACATCTCACACGGTTGGCACGTTCCACGCACATGCCTGTTGGTGACCTGGACAGAGGGGAGTGATACACAGTGGGGGTAAAACTGAGGGAAGGTTACGGGGGTGACATGGGTGGGGACACGGGGGGAGACAAGGGGGAAAAGACGATGTGACAGGAGGAGGGAGACAGAGGTGACACGTGGAGGGGACATGGGGAGTGGATGCGACATGGAGGGGACAGGGGAGTGAGACGGGGCGGACACATGGGGGGTGCCATAGTTGGAGGAGGAACTCAAGCAGCAGGGGCTGCAGCCTTGGGGAGGGGCGGAGTGCAGAGGGCTCCATGTTCCCTCCCATTGCCTGCCGGGAGCCCGCCCTCTATTTCACCCGCTCCTTGCTTCGCTGCTGCTGCTTCTCTGCGCTCCTTTCCCGAGAGCTCGGTACCCATGGGAATCCACATCCATCGGGTGCTGGGCAGAGCCCTGGAGCCCCCTCCTGAGTCGGCCCTGCCGCAGGGGCCCTCAGGCACCCATCCCTGCCAGCATCCAGACCGGGTTATGTACAGATTTGTACAGATTGCCATTTTTGTTCTGTACCTCGTGTGTTACTACTTTTCCCCTCTTCTCGTAAAACGAAAAGGGAAAAGGCAAGGGAACAATGGGAAGGAGAAGGGAAAGGGGCACTGAGCTCCAGGCTGTGTGTTCCACTCTGGAGCAGGGCCAGCCAGCAACAGCTGCACACCCACACCCTGGGCACATAGGACATCCCTTGTCCATCCCAGGCCCTGGTACCTGGGGCTTGTCCTCACCACGGTCTCTCCAGTCCTCCACATCTCCTTGTTCTCAACCTCTCTCAGGACCTTCCTCCACCACAGGAACTTTGCAGAGGTGAGGAAAGCTTTTCCAGGGGCCTGCAAAGCAGCACACGGTGGGAGCTGGCACCACAGCTGGGAGAAGGAGACCTCTAACCCCTCTCCTCTGGGCAAGGCTGCAAACTGTCCCCAGCTACTTCTGGGAAGAGGATGATGGGGACAGAGCCTGAAGGGGATTCAGTGCCCGAGGCAGAGACCCAGGACAGCCCCCAGCTCAGATATCACACTCTGCCAGCCAGCAGCAGAGAGATGGGCAGGAGCTGCTGAGCTGCTGCCAGGGCTGGAGCAGAGGGAAGGGGAAAGCAGGGGGTCAGCTCTTAAGTCTGTACCTTGGCCACACTCTCAGTTTTGTCATTCATTCTCAGGAAGAGAGAGACAAGGGCTCTCTGGATTAACTTCTTCATCTGTCTCTTCTGTCTGCACACCACAGCCCCCATCATCTCTCCAAAGAGACTGATGGAGAGCTCCCGCACCTGGCTAGACTCTTGGGAGAAATGAATGAAGACAGGGGGACTGCAGCAACAGCCTCTCCCTACCCACAGTTACCGTGGTTCTGAGTGGGGAGATGCTCCGGGGTGTTGGGGATGGGGGCAGCAGAGGCCTCATCCTGCCAAGGACAGGGTGTGCTGGGCTGCAGAGCCCAGAAGCCCTCCCAGCAGAGCCCAGGGACGTGAGGAGGGCATCAGCCCTGCCCAAGTGCTGCCTGCGGGGCTGGGCTGGAGGGCAGCTGTCCTTGCCTTGTGCCCCTCTGCGGGGTCAGGTCTCACAGCAGCCTTACATCATCAAATAGGGGCGGGAGCTTCGGCCCCAGCTGTAGTGGAACAAAGCAATCAGACGCCTCTGATTACCGAGAAGTGGGTGTGAGCCGGTATCTAATCCACCTGTGCCCAATCAGGGCAGGCCCCCTATTGAGCATGTGCAAGACCAGGGGGCCAATAAAAGGTGAGGCTCACACCCACCAAGGAGCTCACTTGGGGGCTAGTCATAAGAGAGGCTGGTAGCTCATCGAGCCACGGTCCGATCTTGCTAGTTCCACTCTGTGAGTGATAGACTGAGAGCACAACTCTCAAGTCTATACTGCTACACCTACTCAGACCTTGAGGCACCGATCCCTGAAGAAAGATTTGTCCTGCTACATCTGGTGGAGAATGCGGGTATAGACCTCTGTCTAGCCTGTGCTTCCGACGAATTAGGAAAGAGGGATCCAACCCCCTAGAGCGAACGGCAATTAACAGTCGGGTAAGAAGACCCGTTACTCTTCTTTTGACACTAATAATTAACCGAGAAAAAGGAAAGGAAGATGGGACTTTCACCAAGCACCCCCATTGAGCAGGGACTCTCCTACTCCCCCGCTGTTGCTTCATGAGAACTTTGGAAGGAGGTTGGTGACCTATTGAATGACCTCCACGATCAAGAAGTTCGAAAAAATATAACCGGAGTAGATGCCACTTGGGAAGTGGTGACTAATGCCTTTAAAAAGATAAAAAATGAGGCGAAAGCTGCCATCACCGCAATAGCGGCAATCCCACCGAACGGCAGCCTTAATATTAGAACACCACTTCCTGAGGCAGAAACTGGCGTAGTTCCAACAGCGCCTCCGTTACCGACCGAGAACGAAAAAGCCCAAAAGGCGTTCCCAATCTTAAGGAACGGCAGCCTTGGCATCAAGGGCATGAGAGGAAAAGTACATCATTCCGTAGCTGAATTCCTCTCAGATATTGGGTTGGAGGTAGAGAAAGAAGTTCCTGCTCCGGAGACCAAAAACAATATGAAGATACCGACGGGTGACTCCAGCTGCTGTGTAAAACCCCCCTTACGGCCACCTTCCAGCTCAGAAAATGAGCAAGAGAAAGCAGCAGCCGCTCCATCAGCCACACCTGTCGGCCCGGAGTCCACAATAAAAGCCCTGCTGGAACAAACAACTCAAGCGGTGAAGTCCCTGGAAAAGAGAATAACAAACATAGAGCAACGGTCATCCTTCCACACCTACCGAGACCCACCCACCCTCCCTGACGATGATGATGAAGGAATTCCAGCTCCACTGTTGTCAAGATGGAGAAACCCTGGCACCAAAGACGCTGGCAAGTCCTGACCTGGAAGATGGTCCAGTATCATCCGTGATGCCATCCTCGAAGGCGAATGGGAGACCACCACCGTTGCCTGCCCCGTCCTTTATGATAACAATGGGCCGCCTACATTTGAGCAACATAGCTGGAAAACCCTACAGCAAGCCAAGAAGACCTTGAGAGAGGGAAGATTAAGATCGGAAAGTGGTCAGGCCATCCTGGACTGGTTGTTCACCGCGGACACCAACTGTCCCCATGATTGCCGCAACTTGGCCAGGTACCTACTTACCCCCTCCCAGCAGGTCGTGTGGGTTAAAGAATGGGAACGCCTGGCCCAAGCAGAGGCGAACGGCCCTCGAGCACCCGGTGACCCATTGACAGGGATAACCGGCGAGATGCTCACGGGCGCGGGACAATACACGGATGTACAAGTACAACTCCAGTTCCCGTCTGTGCTCCATCATATTGCTGCGCATTTGGCCCGCCGAGCGTTTAATGTGGTTCCCGAGCCCACCCCACTCCCTTTGTTCACTGCCGTTAAGCAAGGGATGAACGAACCGTTCCAACATTTTGTCGATAGACTTTGGCAGTCTATCACAGCGCAATCCGAGCTGGGAGTCGATCAAAGGGAATCAATGTTTAAGCTATTGGCGTTCGAAAACGCAAATCCGAGAATGAAATCGCTGTTTTCCACGTTACCAAAGACAGCTGGTGTCTCGGACATGCTGGAGGTAGCTGCCAGGGCCACCCAGACGCAGCAACACCAGGGAATGGCCAATGCCTTCGCTGCCGCTCTGGAGCCCACCCAGAAGCTCCTTGCGGCAGTAGCACAGAGGCTAGGTGGAAGGGGAAAACGATTCAAAAGAAGAAATCGACCGAGAAAACCCATCTCCGTCTGCTACTGTTGTGGAGCAACGGGCCACTCGGCAAGGGACTGCTCGGCTACGGTATGGTGTGACCGCTGCCAAAAAAATAGTCATAACAACCGGGAATGCTGGTCCGCAAAAAACGGACGACGCAGCGCGCAAGGCCCCTGCGCTGTGACACAAGTAGCCAGGCCAGCGTTATACAACGGCTCCCCGCCCCAGCCACAAGAGGAAGCTTGGGCATCGATGTGCCCTGTGCAATAGATATTACGTTGACGACTAATCAGGTTTATCGGCTACCGACGGGGATACACGGACCCATACATCGGGAAAATGGCACGGTAGGGGCTTTGTTAATGGGACGTTCATCCACAGGAATCGCAGGACTTATTGCGCTTCCAGGGGTAATAGACGCAGATTCTACAGGGGAAATAATGATCACGTGTCTCACATTGACACCTCCCCTGATAATCGAAGCGGGAACCCGAATAGCGCAACTAGTCCCCCTCCCGAAAATGAATATAGGAAAGAACGTCCCCACGGCACGGGGCGATCAAGGCTTTGGATCATCTGGAGGCACTCTAGTAAATTTAGTGCAACAGATGAAGACCAGGCCCATTATCATCATAAAGATGACAACTGGAAAAGAGACGAAGACACTTTCCGTGATGATGGACACAGGGGCTGACGTCACGATCATCAACCTCAACATGTGGCCTCGTCACTGGAAACTTGTTACTGCCCGTGATGCTGTCCAGGGAGTAGGTGGTTGTTCCACTCCCCTTCAGGCCCTAGAACCTGTGCAATTACAGTTTCCCGAAGGACAGAAGGTAACCGTACGTCCCTATGTATTATTGTTGCCAGGACAACTTGGAGGGCTGATCGGCAGGGAAGTAATGAGTCAGCTGGGAGCTGTCCTCTCCATCCCTGAACCCACCCGATCCCCTCAATTTTCAGTAAGGGCCACTGCAAAAGTGCCGCCAACACCCAGACTAAAATGGAAAACAGACACCCCTGTCTGGGTGGAGCAGTGGCCTTTACAAAAAGAGCGGCTACAAATTGCCATCACTCTATTGAAAGAACAGCTGGATGCAGGACACATCCAGCCATCGGTCAGTCCGTGGAACACACCAATATTCGTGGTTCCTAAAAACTCAGGTAAATGGCGACTAATACAGGATTTACGTAAGGTGAATAACCAGATGTGGCCAATGGGCGCCCTCCAACCTGGGCTGCCCTTACTTACGATGCTACCAAGAGACTGGCACCTTCTGGTCATTGACCTTAAAGACTGTTTCTTTAATATTCCCCTTCATCCAGAAGATACAGCGCGCTTCGCGTTCACCATCCCTTCAATCAACAAAAGTGAACCTGTGAAGAGGTACGAATGGGTAGTACTGCCACAGGGAATGAAAAGCTCCCCAACAATATGCCAGATGTATGTGGCATGGGCACTATCGCCGACCCGCGACGAGATGCCGGATACATTAATATATCACTACATGGACGACATATTGTTCTGTCAAGAAGCCCCGTTCCCTGACGACTTCAGTCAAATGTTGACCAGCCAACTGAAGACGAAAGGACTAATAGTTGCTCCGGAAAAAGTGCAAACAAAATCGCCCTGGAGCTACTTAGGGTGGAAAGTTACCCACGCCATGGTGAGACCACAGAAACTGGAGGTAGTAAGTTCGGTTAAAACATTGAACGATGCCCAAAAATTAGTGGGCGAACTCCAGTGGGTTCGACCCATTGTAGGTCTTACCAATGCAGATATCCACCCCTTTTTGTCATTGTTACGGGGCACGCACCCAGGTGCGTTAGTGAACTGGACGAATAACCATACTAATTCATTGAAACAGGTCGTCCGTAAACTGGCAACCGGCTATGCGGATCGACGGGATGCCACTCAACCCATTGGAATCTGGGTATGTAATCACCCGTCATACCCATTCGCGCTGCTACTACAAGACTTCAACTGGAATAAGGAAAATGGGGAATATTTCCGCGACACCGATAAACGACAACGCGATCAGAGCTCCCTGAGATCGGACTTCATAGCCATCTTGGAATGGCTATTTACATTGCACACGCCACAGAAGGGTATTTGGCAACAGACCAAGATGATAGCATTCTTGATACGGAAGGGACGGCAGCGTTGCCTGGAGGTAGATGGTCAAGAGCCGGGGTGGATCAGCATCCCCATAAAAGCAATCGAATTTGACTGGCTACTGCAACGCTCCGTGCCTCTACAACTTGCCTTATTCGGGTATTCTGGGGAAGTCCGCCATGGAGGCTCAACACACAAGCGTTTACAGACCATCAGCCAGCTTCATTGGATTGAGCGTCCGATCGTTTCAGAGCGCCCAGTGCCTGGCATCACAGTTTTTACCGATGCCGGAAAGAGGTCAAAAACGGCCGCCTGCGTATGGCAGGACATGGGTCGGTGGAAACAACACCTGATTCCGGGCACTGCAGAAGATAATCTACAGACTCTGGAATTGCTGGCTATTATCTGGGCCCTAACGCAATGGCGACAGGCTCCCCTTAACATTGTCTCTGACTCACAATATGCAGTTGGAGTCGCGAACCGCATCGAGGATGCTATCATCAAGCCAGTACAGAATAAGCGATTACTGGAACTCTTCTTTATGTTACAATGTGTGCTAAAAATCCGGACAGAGCCATGCTGCATCCTGCACATCAGAAGCCATAAAACCTCTCTGGGACTGGGTGAAGGAAATGCAAAGGCTGACTCCCTGGTCAGCCTAGGAATACAGAGCCCGGTAAGCCAGTTCGCTAAGGCTCAAAACAGCCACTCTCTATTCCATCAGAATGCCAGGGCACTGAAGCGCATGTTTTCCATACCGTGGGAAGACGCGAAAGGAATTGTTAGAGCGTGCCCTCAATGCGCACAATTTGGCCCTGCCCTGGGAATGGGAGTAAACCCACGCGGACTGCAAGCGGGTGAAACTTGGCAAATGGATGTCACCCACGTCCCAGAATTTGAACGTCTGAAATATGTCCATGTAACAGTGGATACCTATTCAGGCATGCTCTGGGCGACAGCTCAAACGGGGGAAAAGGCATTACATGTGGTCCGTCATCTAACCAACTGCTTCGCTGTCATGGGGGTCCCCCAAGTAGTAAAGACTGACAATGCACCCGCCTATACAGGCAGAAAAGTCAAGCAATTCTTTGCTACTTGGGGGGTGAAATACATCACAGGAATCCCCCACTCGTCTACAGGCAAGGCGATAGGAGAAAGAGCTCATCGCACCCTGAAGACATATTTGCAAAAACAGAAAGACAGCAAAGACATGGACCCACAGATGCGGCTGAGCAAGGTGCTTTTTACATTAAATTTTCTTAGCCCAAGCCGTGATTCGCAACAACCCCCTGTGCTGCTGCACTACTCATCCCAGAATATCAACCGCATGCCAGACATTCAAATTAATTACAAGGATCCATCGACAGGTCAATGGATAGGGCCCAAACCACTACTGTTCACCGGGAGAGGTTATAGCTGTGTATCCACAGACTCTGGACCTCTCTGGGTACCCAGTAAGTGGACACGCTCTGCCACAAACAGACCCCCAAGAAACAACGATGAAGCATCCAGTAAATCCAATTGAGTTATTTTGACAAATTTGCCTGGACATTTCATGGCCTTCCTTACATTACATGACTTTTCTTACTTATTGATTGTGTCCCCCCACAAAAAAAAAAAAAAACTCAGCTCTGGTGCTGAGGAAGCTTGGCTGTGTGTCAGGACTGCAAAGGGCCCAGCCCTGGGCCCATTCTCCAAAGGTGCCAGCCCTGAGCCCCAGCCCCTGGCAAGGAAAATCCTTCCCCTCCCTCAGCCCTCTCCTGGCAGCACTGGGATGTGGAGATGGGCAATGCCAAGGGCAGGACTATGGCAGGGCACCTCCCAGCCTCCTGCACATGGACAAGGAGGCCCTGAGCCCCAGTGCTGCTGGAAGCTCCACTTGTCTCCCCATGGCCATCAGGGACAGAGACAAGAGCCATCAGCAAAGTCATGGAGAGCTTGGCTCTGCCAAGTGTGGCTCCAGCTTTTCCACAGCTTTTCCCTCTCTCATCTCCACCACAGTCTGTCCTGGGGTGTCTCATCGCCTGTCCTCTTGCCCTGCAGGCTAAGCTCCATCACCCGCCTGCCCCACCTTGCTGTCCCCTTCGTCTCCTGACATCTCTGTGTCCTCCCTGCCTCTGCCTTGGCACACAGAGCCTTGGGCTGATCCAGGCTCCTTCTGGGGGATGTGGTATTCCCCAGCATGGCCCTTGCAGTGACATTTCTTTCTTCTGCTTTCCACTCCAGGCATCCCCAGCTGCACTTTGGGCCATTTTTCCTGCCCAAGCTGTTTCCCACTGTGAAGAAAAGCTCCACCATGCCCAAACCCACCCTTCAGGCACTCCCAGGATCCTCCTTTACTGCCCACAGTCTTCACAGCACTGAGCCTTGGCCCATTAACCTCTCCAGACTGGCCATTGACTTGGGGCCTCAAAATCCCATTCTGGCAAAGCTCTGGGCACTTTCCATTGTAAATGAAGTTGCCAAAGGTCTTATAATCATCCAATCACATAATTATTTGTGTTTGAAGGGACTTCTAAAGGTCATCCATTCCAACCCCCCTGCAGTAACTGGAGACACCCTCAACTAGATCAGGTTTCCCAGAGCCTCCTCAAGCCTCACCATGAATGTCTCCAGGGATGAGGCCTCAAACACCTCCCTGGAAAACATGTTCCATTTTTTCCAGTACCCTCATGGTTAAGAACTTTTTCCTAACATCCAATCCAAATAAACTCCTAACTTAAACTCATTTCTCCTCATGCTATCAGTCCAGGCCCTTGGAAGCAGTCCCTCTTCAGGATTCCACTAGGCTCTCCACAGGTACTGGAAGGTCCATTGTGCCACAGTCAGTACCACACAGGAGGATGAAAGAGGAGAAGCAGAAAACTTCTGTTGAAACTGAGTGGATTCCATATCTCTGCAATGGTAGATGTAGGTCCTAATAATGAGTAGGAAAGGAGAATATTCAGTACTCTGAATGTGCAAACACAGAGAAGGTTCTCAGGGGCAGCCAACATTGATTTACTAAGGAGAAATCTTGCTTGACTAACCTGATATTCTTCTGCAAAGGGATGACCAAATGGGTAGTCTAGAGGGCTGATGGTGTCCTGCAGTGCATCAGCAAAAGGCAGATCTAGGTTGGTTTTCCTACCCCTCTACTCTGCCCTGGTGAGACCACACCTGGAATACTGGATGCGATTTTGGGGTCCCCAGTTCTACTAGGACAGGGATCTACTGGAGAGAGTCTAAGGGAGTGATAGGAGATGATTAAGGAACTTGACCATCTCTCCTATGAATAAAGAGTGAGAGAATTTGGTCTGCTTAGCCTTGAGAAAAGAAGACTGAGGGGATTTTATGAGTGTTTATATATGTCTGAGGGGTGGGTGTCAAAAGGAAGGGGCCAACCTCTTTTCAGTTGAACAATGGATTTAAGCCAGAACATAGGAAGTTCCACCTCAACATGAGGAGAAACTTCTTGACTGGGAGTTGTGGGAGCACTGGAACAGGCTGCCCAGAGAGGCTGTGGAGTCTCCTTTTTTGGAGACTTTCAACACATACCTGGGTGTGTTCCTGGGTGACCTGCCCTGGGTGATCCTGCTTTGGCAGAGGGGTTGGACTGGATGATCTCTAGAGGTCCCTTCCAACCCCTAACATTCCAGGATTCTATGATTCTATGACCTCAGTCCCTGGGACAGTGATGGGGTCCAGCCTGCTCCAGGCAGGTGAAGGACAAAGAGGGGATTGCTGAAGCAGAGTGGGCAGGGGATAGAAAGGCATGGGGTGCACCTGGCCTTTAGCAAGCCCTTTGACATGCTCTACCAGTGTCCTTTTGTAGCCAGACTGGTGATGTCTGGATTGAAGAGGTGGGTAATGTGGTGGGTGGGAAGTTCATGAGATGATGAGGGTCACAGTGCCATCAGTTATCCAAAGTCCTCCTGGAAGGATGTGACAGTGCCTCAGTGTCCAACACTTGTACCAACACTTTTTCCTGTCTTTATCCATGGGCACGATCACTTCCCTTCTCCTGCTGTCCATGCTATTCCTGATACAAGCCAGGATGTTGGTGGCCTTCTTGACCACCTGGGCACACAGCTGGCTGATACTCAGCTGTCTGTCCGCCAGCTCTGACTGAGGCTGATGCTGTGGATGGGATTAAGAAGAGAGTTCCATGGGGACAGGGACCGGGTTGGCTTCAGCTGTGTGGAGGTGTCCCTACCCATGCATGCAGTGAGTTGGAACCTTTCCAATCCAACCCCTTCCATGATTCCATGATTCTGTGACACAGTCACAGCTAGTTCCAGGCCTGGGCATCTCCACAGCCAGCACCAGGGCTTTGTGATGCAGGGTCTGGTGCCTGGACACCATTGTCATGGGGGTCTCCATGGTGACCCTGGAGGTATATAAGGGCTGTGGAGACCTGGATTTCCCATTACCAGGTGAGAACCTCCCTCAGGAGTCAGCAGCTGCCCTGGGTTTACCGTGGAATGTCTGTGGTAGAAAATGCCCGAGATGTCCATGGAGAATGAGGTGGAAGACTGCTCCCAGCCCTCCACAAGACACCAAGGTCAGTGAATGAAGGAAGGGCCAGAACAGAAGTTCCCCTGCAGGCTGTGGGGAGAGGGCATCTGTCCCCTGCAGCCCATGGAGGAGCATGGAGGGGCAGATGTGGATCTGCAGCCCATAGAGGAGCACTCTGTACCAGGGTGAAATTAGTTACTCACTGAAATACATAAAATTTTAGAAAGAAATCACATTTGAGCAACGTGAGCATGGCTGGGGAAAGGGGCAGGAAGGTGAGATGGCTTTTGTCTCTCTGTGTCTAGATTTCATTCTTTTCCTTTCCAGCAATGCTGTTCCATGCCAGCTGTGCAGTTGAGTTTCCAGCCCCTCAGTTTCTCTCCCTTTTCCTCCCTCTCTCCTTTCCCCAGAGGGGAAGGTGTCTCTGCTCCAGCACTGCTCTCCCCTCGGGGACTGCTTTCAGCTGCCCCTCTCCTCTTCCCTGCAGCTCTCAGAGCGGTTCCTTTCCCCTGCTTGAAGATGTTGATGGCAGAGGCACTGTGGCTGCTGTGAGAGTTGTGTGCTTGAAATGCTCAAGTATCACAGCTGGCAAAAGCTCTGGGTGTCTGAGGAGTTGATTCTGAGGCTTTTCTCCCCAAACCCTCCTGGTTCTGTCCAGGCAGTTTCTGGTGGCCGCTCAGTCCTGCTGCCAGGGAGCCTGGGGAGCGTGGGGCACGGGTGTTTCTGCCTGGCTGTAGACTCCAGGAGCTGGCACAGCTCTTCAGAGGAGCATTACTGCTCCTTTTCTTTTAGGAGGGATGCTTCATGAGCTCTCCTGAAACCTCTGTGATACCACAGGTCATGAGACAGGATGCCTCAAGCAGCCTGCAGTCAGGCTTCTGTCAGTTGTCTCCTGTTTTAAAAAACAATCCCCACCTAGAGCAGAGATATTTGGTTTATTAAGATCTGCCCAGAAAATGTGCCAGGAGACATTTCCCCAAAGCCTGAAACCCTTTAGAGAAAACTTTATGGTTTGCTATGCAGACCAAAGACAAAGAAGAACCTTCAGGGCAGTGAAGGCTGCCTTGGTCATTGTCCTCCTGATTTACACCTGAAAGCACTGATTCAACAGCTTCTTATCTCCAGGCTCCTGAGGTCTTTGTTTTGTGATCAGATCAGGAAGTCTGTCCTCCCATTCCCTCCTCCCCACCCCCATTATACCAGCCCTTCAGGTTTTTAAGAGTGGAATAACCTTTGTGGATGTTAAATGTTTTTTTTCACAAACAAATCCCCCCTTTGAGACTCATAGGGGTATTTTATACAACCCATAACCATCACTTTTGTGCTCGTAGAGCCACAAATCAAAGAATGGTTTGTGTTTTAGGGGACCTGGAAGATCATCTAGCTCCAACCCCCTGCATGGGCAGGGACATCTCCCACTTGACCAGGAGGCTCTAAACCCAATCTAAGCCAAATCCAACCTGGCCTTGAATAGGCAGCTTTTAGGGATGGGGCAGCCAGAGATTCTCTGTGCAATCTGGGTCAGTGTCTCATCACCCTCACAGCAAAGAATTTCTTCCTCATATCTCAAGTCAATAACACCTCTTTGAGTTTGAAACCATTCCCCCCTTGTCTGGTTACTCCAAGTCCTTGTCAAAAGTCCTTCCTCGTCCCTGTTTTGAAAGTTATGAAAGCACAGGAGCAGGCTGTCCCAGTGTGCCGGAAGGCGAGCCAGAGGGAAAGACAACTGGTCTAGCTGAACAGAGAGACTTTGAAAGAAATTAGGGTAAAGAAGAGGGCCTACCGGTTATGGAAAAAACGGCTAACTACTAGGGAGGAATTCAGGAATATAGTCAGGTTGTGTAGAAAGAAGATTAGAGAGACAAGATTAGAGTGACCTATTGAGCTGCTTGGATCCCCACAAGTCTATGGGACCGGATGGGATCCACCCAAGGGTGATGAGAGAGCTGGCAGAAGAGCTCGCCAAGCCTCTCTCTATCATCTATCGACAGTCCCAGCTCACTGGGGACATCCCAGATGATTGGAAGTTGGCGAATGTCACGCCAATCCACAAAAAGGGCCGGAAGGAGGACCCAGGAAACTACAGGCCTGTCAGCCTTACCTCAGTGCCTGGCAAGGTTATGCAGCAGATCATCCTCAGTGCAATCACACAGCACCTGCAGGATGGGAAAGGGATTAGACCCAGCCAGCACAGGTTTAGGAAGGGCAGGTCCTGTCTGACCAACCTGATCTCCTTTTATGATCGGGTGACCTGTATAGTGGATGAGGGGAAGGCTGTGGATGTGGTCTACCTGGACTTCAGCAAGGCCTTTGACACCGTCTCCCACAGCATACTCCTGAAAAAGCTGTCAGCCCACAGCTTGGACAGGGGCACTCTGCGCTGGGTTAAGAACTGGCTGGAGGGCCGGGCCCAGAGAGTGGTGCTGAACGGGGCTGCATCCAGTTGGCGGCCGGTCACCAGTGGTGTCCCCCAGGGATATGTGTTGGGCCCAGTTCTCTTCAATATCTTTATTGATGATTTAGATGAGGGGATTGAGTCCATCATCAGCAAGTTTGCAGACGACACTAAGCTGGGGGGGAGTGTCGATCAGCTGGACGGCAGGAGGGCTCTACAGAGGGACCTGGACAGACTGGAGAGTTGGGCTGATTCCAACAGGATGAGGTTTAACACTGCCAAGTGCCGGGTCCTGCACTTTGACCACAACAACCCCATGCAGCGCTACAGGCTGGGGACAGAGTGGCTTGAGAGCAGCCAGGCAGAAAGGGACCTTGGAGTTTGGATTGACAGGAAGCTGAACATGAGCCAGCAGTGTGCCCAGGTGGCCAAGAAGGCCAATGGCATCCTGGCCTGTACCCGGAACAGCGTCGCCAGCAGGTCCAAGGAAGTGATTCTGCCCCTGTACTCAGCCCTGGTGAGGCCACACCTCGAGTTCTGTGTCCAGTTCTGGGCCCCTCAGTTCAGGAAGGATATCGAGGTCCTGGAGCAGGTCCAAAGGAGGGCAACTAAGCTGGTGAAGGGACTTAAGCACATATCCTATGAAGAGAGGCTGAGGGAGCTGGGGGTGTTCAGCCTGGAAAAGAGGAGGCTCAGGGGAGACCTCATCACTCTCTACAACTCCCTGAAAGGAGGGTGTAGCCAGGTGGGGGTTGGTCTCTTTCCCCAGGCAACTCTCAGCAAGACAAGAGGGCATGGTCTTAAGTTGTGCCAGGGGAGGTTTAGGTTGGATATTAGAAAGAATTTCTTTACGGAGAGGGTGATCAGGCATTGGAATGGGCTGCCCAGGGAAGTAGTGGATTCTCCGTCCCTGGAGATATTTAAAAAGAGACTGGATGTGGCACTCTGTGCCATGGTCTAGTAACTGCAACGGTAGTGAATCAAGGGTTGGACTTGATGATCTCTGAGGTCCCTTCCAACCCAGTCGATTCTATGATTCTATGAAAATGTGTAACCCTTGGAAATGATAGAGGGGGTGCCAGATGATCATTCCCAGAGCTCACACCACTTTGGAGAAGTGTCTTGGGTTGGACAGTTGTTCTGTCACCAGAACCCCCCTCTAAGGGGGAAGGGGGGAAGGAGTGGAGCCCTGGGGCTTGCTATGAAACCATATTTAAAAGGAGAAGAATAATAATCTAGTATTAACAATGACTACAGTGGCTCCAGTGAAAAGGCGATGGTCACTTTATGCGGAGGAGGAGGTGCCAGGTGTGTGAAACATTGCCTGGTAGGATGAGACCCACTGGGGAAGGCAGCCACGGAAGAAGCCAAGCCATCTTCCCAAACGTAAACCATAGACTGCTTTGTCTTGGAAGAGACTTCTAAGGGTCATCCAGACCAACTTCCTGCTCTACAGGGAGGGTGTTTATGGTCATACTGTGGAACACTGGCATTGGCCAGGTCGGAGCAGCTGCGCTGGACTTTATATCATGGTCACATGGTGTCGTGATCCACTTATTTTTTTATATATTGATTATGAGGATAAATCAGCCACTACCCAGAGACGACGCTTGAATTACAAAATAACAAGACTATTGGATTTAAAATTAGTTACAAGGGTTTATTTCTAAAAACAGGGAAAGCTGGTTTACTGGCAAAAAGGCCTTTGCATAAAGTAATCACCTTAACGCGAGGGTCGTTAAGAGTAAAAGAGGGAAAAGCAAAAGAGAGAAATTATCACCATCCGCGTGGGGCCTGGCCTCGGGCTGGGGGCTGCTCCTGGTTCTCCGCCATTCGAGGTGCTGCTGTGTCTTTTCGTAGCTGGAAGCTGAGTTGCTGAGAGGGGGGAGCGTCTGGACGAAGAAGCCTCCTTTTCCTTTTCCCCCCTAGGGTTTTTTATACCCCAAAAAGAAAGAGGGCTCCCTTCATTGAAGATGGCCCTGATACATACAAATCTCCAGGCTTCCTGGGATGACTCATTCTTATCTTTTGTTTCCTGGAGTCCTGCTCGTTTTGGTCGACCTGATAAATAATCTTATCTTCTAGGTGTCTGTCAGGCATACATTGAGGTAAACATATGGTAATTACAAGCAGGATGAAGGAAAGAGGAAAAAAAAACTGGTCCGAGAGACATATTTTATATTTTCGGTTCCACATGTATACCACACATGGATTCCTCATTCTAGAGCTGTGGAGAACCAAACACAACACTTCTGGTCTCCCTTGCTCTTGCAGTGTTGAAGTCTGCAGCCTCACAAAAGTTGAGGTTCTCTGAAGAGAAAAATTGTTTAGATGCGTTCTCTTCTATGAAGAGGAACAAGCTGAATGTGAAATGGAAATGAAGGAAGAACCTTCAGGGCAGTAACCACTGGGTTGGTCATTGTCCCCCTGAGTTTACACCTTAAAGCAGTGAATTAACAGCCTCTTATCTCCAGGGCCCGCGGGCTTTGTGTTGAGGTTGGGTCAGCACCACCCAGCTGTGATGTGTCCCCTCCCCCTGCCCATGCCACAAGCCTTATGTCCTCATCCCCCTCAGGACACAAGTCTGTTGTGCCCAGCCCCCCCAGGTCACCCCACCCCCCACCCCCCCCTTCAACTTCCAACCTCACGCCCCCAGGTCGGGTCCCGCCCCCCTGAGGCCACTCCCCACCTTTTCTTCCTCCCCCCCCCGCCGGTTCCTGCAATCACGCTGCAGCTCCCGAGAAGTTTTGCTCTGCTTCCCCAGGGCTGCACCAACACCCCCTGCCCCGCAGCCAGGACCCCCCAACTGGTGACCGCCAGAGCATCGGCACCCCCTCCCCACCGGCCTGAGCTGTACCCTCCCTGCAGGTACCATGAGGTTATGGGAGGTGATGGGAGGAGGGTGGTTATCCCAGTACTGCCCAAACTGGGGGCGAGCAGCACAAGATGGGGAGGGAGGGGGATGGGTGAGAGGGGGGAACTAAATTTATCCATGGGGTTAGGGTGGTGGGATTGTCGACCCTCCAACTCGTCTGGAGGAGCTGTGATTTTATCTCCCTCCAAGTAATTTGAGGGACCCCAAAACATTCGTGTGGGCAGGGCTGTGATAGGGGATCCCCAAGTCATCCCGAGGGTTTCTTGGTTGTAACTGGGGACCCTCAAATCACCCTGGAACCAGGGGAAAGGATGGCAAGTCCGGAATACTTCTAGGGGACTTAATAATACCAGTGCTCAGGAGCCACAATTGGGGACTCCCAAAACATCTCAGGAGACCCCAACTCATCACAGTGGATGGCAGCTCATCCTGCATGTGGATGTGATGGGGGAACCACCAGGTCAGGGTGTGACTTTATTACCATAATGAGGGACCCAAACTCATAGTCTAGTGGTTGGGTGGGATGCAGTGACCCCTTAATCACGCCAGGGATTGGTGACAGAAATAGGAGAGGCCTAAATCATCTCTTGGAGTGTAAGTGCAATGGGGTGATCCCAACTCAAGCAAGGAGTGGCAAAAAACCCCAGCACCCCCTGCCCCACCCAATGCCCTCTAAGGGCTTTAGCTGCCAGTGTAGCTCCTAAAGATGTAGTAAAGGATTATAAGTAGGCGTCCACCTCTATGGATAACCTACTTGTTCCACCGCACACTCCATTTTCACCTACAGTAGGTTTAACGTAGGTTTTGTTTTCCATCACCACAGAAAAAGCCCGCCCCTACTTTGTCACTGCACTATGGCTTCCTCCACAGACATGAGGTGACTCCATCTCGGCAAAAAAAATCTCTGGGTGACCCAAAGATCAGACAGCTTTTAGTCAGTTTGACTTCTGTGAAAAATCATTGAATCGATCCAGGAGAAAAATTTGACATTGGACAGGAATGTGGGAAAAAGTTTAGGATCTGCTTGGTCCATCTCCACCATCAGAAAATCCATCAGAGGAGAGACACCAGAGATGTCCTGACTGTGGGAGATGGTTTAGCGACACCTCGGATCTGGTCCATCGGTGACATCATCACACAGGCACCATGTCCTACACCTGCCCTGACTGCGGGAAAGGTTTTAGCAGGAGATGGCATTTTATCCAGCATCAACGGATCCACACGGGTGAGAAACCCTTTAAACCAGGCTGGTGAAGGGACTTGAGCACAGACCCTATGAGGAGAGGCTGAGGGAGCTGGGGCTGTTCAGCCTAAAGAAGAGGCGGCTCAGGGGAGACCTCATCGCTCTCTACAACTACCTGAAAGGAGGTTTTAGCCAGGCGGGGGTTGGGCTCTTTTGCCAAATGACTTTCAAGAAGACAAGAGGGCACAGTCTTAAGTTTTGCCAGGGGAAGTTTATGGTAGATATTAGAAAGAATTTCTTTACAGAGAGAGTGATCCGGCATTGGAATGGGCTGCCTACTGAAATGGTGGATTCTCCGTCCCTGGAGATATTTAAAAAGAGACTAGATGTGGCACTCAGTGCCATAGTCTAGCAACCACAACGGAGGTTCAAGGGTTGGACTTGATGATCTCTGAGGTCCTTTCCAACCCAGCCAATTCTATGATTCTATGAAATGTTCCGAGTGTGGGAAGGAGTTTTCCCAGAGTTCCAATTTATCACAGCATCACCACATCCATACAGGAGAGAGACCCTATAAGTGTCTGGAGTGTGGGAAGGAGTTTACCTGGAGTTCCAGTTTATTTGAGCATCACCGCATCCCTACAGGAGAGAAACCCTATTAGTGTCTGGAGTGTGGGAAGAATTTTTCCCGGAGTTCCAATTTATCACGCCATTACCGCATCCATACAGGAGAGAAGTTGTATCCCTGCACACACTGCGGGAAAGACTTCAGCAATAGCACCTCCTGGATTCATCACCAACATGTCCACACTGGGGAAAAACCCTACACGTGTCCCCAGTGTGGGAAGGGCTTCACAGCCAGCTCGGGTCTCACCCAACACCTACAGATCCATACGGGTGAATGTCCCTACGAATGTTCCGACTGTGGGAAGAGCTTTTCCAGGAGCTCTGATGTTATCAGGCATCATCTCATCCACACAGGGGAGAAACCCTACTCGTGTCCCCACTGCTCCAAGAGCTTCAGGCAAAGCTCCCACTTGCTGAGACATCAGCACCTTCATAGGGGTGAATGACCCTAAAGCTGCTCCCAGTGTGAGAAGAGTTTTTACCAGAGCTATGATCTCATCACCAGATCCACCAGGTCACTACTTTTTCCAAGCTTTAGAGTTTCCAACCTTCCACATCTTTAGATTCTTTTAAACCATATAAGCCAAAACAAGGAAGTGAATATAACAATGACACACTCATCAGGGGAGGTGTCTGAATGGGACCAGGTGTGCCTGCATTTGCCCGAGGCAGGAAAAACACAAACTGTCTTCCCTATCAGAATCTTTTAATGTACCACAGGCACTTTGTCCTCATCTAACATGTGTAGAAGGTCTGACTGAGCAGGACCAGCTCGAATGATGATGGAACCCCTGGAGTAGTCTATCCAGATGGCTTTTGCCAAGTGCTTGTCCCAGTTTTTAAAGATTCCACCACCCATTGCCTTAAAGGTAGTTTTTAACAGTCCATTGTACCTTTCAATTCTACCTGAGGCTGGTGCATGATAGGGGATATGGTATCCCCACTCAATACCATGTTCTTTGCCCCAGTTATTTATAAGACTGTTTTTGAAATGACTTCCATTATCTGGTTCAATTCTGGTGTACCATATCACCACAAGACTTGTTTCTCTAGGCCCAGGATGGTGTTCCGGGCTGTGGCATGAGGCAAAGGATATGTTTCCAGACATCCTGCACTTGCCTCCACCATTGTCAGCACATAGCGCTTACCCTGGTGGGTTTGAGGCAGTGTGATACAGTCATTTTGCCAAGCCTCCCCATACATATATTTTAAACATCTCGCTTCATACCACCGAGGTTTCAACCTTTTAGCATGCTTAATTGCAGCACAATCGTGGATAACCCGTGCAATAGCGTCCACCCCTCGGTCACGAGCCCATCGATATGTTCCCTCCCTGCCTTAATAACCTGAAGCATTGTGGGCCCATCTAGCTAAAAGCAGTTCACCTTTATAGTCCTAGTCCAAATCTATTTGGAAGACTTGAGCAGCCTCACCTGCTCGTTGGTTGTTTTGATGTTCCTCAGTAGCTCAATAGGAAGGTACGTGGGCATATACATGACGCACTTTTACATCAAGTTTCTCTAACCAAGCAGCAATGCCTTTCCACAGTTCAGCAGCCCAGATAGGTTTATCTCTACGTTGCCAGTTGTTTTGCTTCCACTGCTTTAACCAACCCCATAAGGCATTTGCTACCATCCATGAGTCAGTATAGAGATAAAGTCTCGGCCACTTTTCTTGGTCAGCAATGTCCACAGACAATTGGATGGCTTTCACCTCTGCAAATTGACTTGATTCACCCTCTCCTTCAGCTGTTTTTGCAACTAGTTGTGTAGGATTCCAAATGGCAACTTTCCACCTTCGACGGCCTCCTACCTGATGACAGGATCCATCAGCGAAAAGAGCATATTTTTTTCTCATTCTCTGGTAGTTGGTCGTATGGTGGGGCTTCTTCAGCCCGTTTTACCACTTTTTCTGGTGGCATTCCAAAGTGTGTGCCTTCTGGCCAATGTGTTATTGCTTCTACAATTCCTGGATGATCGAGTCTTCCTATCCTAGCTCTCTGTGACAGTAAACAATCCATTTACTCCAGGTAGCATTGGTAGCATGATGAAGGGAAGATGCTCTACCTGTGTACATAAAACCCAGTACAGATAATCGTGGCACCAGGAGGAGCTGTGCTTCAGTACCATTCACTTCTGAAGCAGCTCTAACTCCTTCGTATGGAGCCAATATCTCTTTTTCATTGGCTGTGTAGTTGGCTTCGGAGCCTTTGTAGTTTCTACCCCCAAATCCTAGAGGTCGGCCTCGAGTCTCTCCTGGAGCTTACTGCCAGAGGCTCCATGTAGGACCATCACCTCCATCTCCGGTGTAGAGCACATTTTTAATGTCTGGCCCTGTTTGAATTGGTCCAAGGGCCCAAGGACTGAGGTTTTTTTTTGGTAGTTGGTAGGGCCATAGCTTTTATTTTGTTGATCACGTCCATTGGGATGTGGCGACGTCCATCTTGCCACTTAACTCCCAGAAACTGTATCTCTTGCGGAGGTCCCTTGACCTTGCTCCTTTTAGCAAAACCAGCCTCAAGAAGGATTTCAATTATCTTCTTACCTTTTTCAAAGGCTTCTTTTGCTGTGTCACCCCACACAATGATGTCATCGATGTACTGTAGATGTTCTGGAGCTCCACCCTTTTCCAAGGTATCATGGATCAGTCCATGGCAGATGGTAGGGCTGTGTTTCCACCCCTGGGGCAGTCGATTCCAAGTGTACTGGACACCTCTCCAGGTGAAGGCAAATTGTGCTCTGCATTCTGGTGCTATAGGAATAGCAAAAATTGCATTAGCAATGTCAATAGTAGCATACCACCTGGCTGTCTTTGACTCCAGCTCATACTGAAGTTCTAGCATGTCCGGCAAAGCAGCACTTAGTGGTGGCATAAACTCATTCAGGGCACGATAGTCCACTGTCAGCCTCCACTCTCCGTTAGGCTTTTGCACTGCCCATACAGGACTGTTGAAGGGTGAGTGAGTCTTGCCGATCACTCCTTGGCTCTCTAGTTGTCAGATCAGCTTGTGAATGGCGATCAAAGCACCTCTCTTGGTGCGATATTGTCTTCGATGCACTACTGAAGTAGCAACTGGCACCCGCTGGTTTATAGTTCTCAGCAACCCCACTACAAAGGATTTATCTGAAAGGTCAAAAAAAACATGCAGCCATCCTGCATTCTCAGCCTTTATAGCTGCAGTACCAAAGAACCACCGGTACCCTTTAAGGTCCTCGAAATGAACTCCCTTGAGGTAGTCTATGCTAAGGATGCACGGAGCATCTGGACAAGTCATTATCGGGTGTTTATGCCCCTTTATTCCAGTGAGGCTCACATCAGCCTTTACAATACTCAGTTCTTTAGACACCTCCCCCCTGCCCCCGTCACTCCAGAAATAGTGACAGATTCTGTACTGTTGGGGAAACAGTTCAGAAATACACAGGTTGTGAGCAATCCTGACTTACTTCAATTTAGGCTACATTGGGTTAATGGTTATTGAGGCCTAGTTAGAGGCTTTCTGAGAATGAGCTACTGGGAAAAAGATAACTTAATTGGCTACAGAAGAGGAAAATAATTATGTGAGAAGAATCTTTCCGTGAGAATGGTATGTGTGGTTGGAGTACAAGGCCACCTGCTTGATAAGATGGTGTAAACAAGGCTTCTCTATATAAAGTGAGTGCAAGTTGCTAATAAACGATTTCATACAATCATATTGATGTGCACATGTAATCCTTAAGCCTCCGCAGACTGTTTTCCCACAAATGGCGCCCAAACAGGGACCCAGGGTGTCCCGAACAGGGACCCAGGGTGGCCCGGACCAGAGACTAAGGATGGCCTGGACCTGGGACTCTCATGCTGTTGCTTCCAGGAGCGATGAAGACAGCTCGAATGAGAGAGGAGTGGAGAAGCCAGCCGAAAGGAGATTGCTGCCCCGGCAGTCTATGTAGCTGGTGCCCAACTACGGAATAAACGAGCTCGGAATTGAAGAATCTTGCCCTGATCAGGTGAGCGGCTGGGGAGGAGATGGGGTCTACACTCTGATGTACAACAAGAAGAGGCAGTAGTTAAGCTCCTCCAATATATTCTCTCTATGAGAGATTTATTACACGAAGGCAGGACCTTACGTGAATTACTGAAATGGGCACAAGGTAGAGACTTGATCCCCTCGATGGGTACTGTTTTTGAGTTACCTACTTGGGAAGCCATAGGTATTGCCCTATGGGATAAAAGTAGCAACGAAGATAAGGAGGCACAACGCTTAGCGACACTTTGGAAGTTGATTAAAGAACCTTAAAAGAAATGAAAAATAAGAGGTCAGCAACAGCCTCAGCATTTGTTGTCTTAACATCTGATCTGCCAGTACTGATGAATGCTTGGGGTATGAACTTGACCTCTAAACAGTTATTTGAGACACCTAAAATACCCTTACCGGCACCTGAAGGGACTGTACTGATTCAAGCTCAGTCAGCTGTGCCATTTGACCCTGGGGGTTGGATGGAAAGTAAAAATGGGACCGAGAAGCAAAGCCAAAAGCAACCAAAAACACCACCAGAATCATCGGAGGACCCAGAGGGAGAGAAGCCGGAGAACACAGGAGAGGAATCTGGAACGCAGACTCCCTCCCTTGCGCCCGCCTGCCGCGGCTCCTGACTGCTCTGCCACCTTTCCACCTCGGAAGCTTGATTTATCTTCTTGACCACAGTTGCCATCAATTAATCCTCTGCTTCACCTGTCAACACCATCAGTGCCTGCTATAGAGCAACAATCAAGGAAGGAACTGGGACTTGGAGACAAGCAACTAAGGAAAATGCTGAAAAAGCTGACAGAACTGGAGACCAAGGATGAGTACACCCCTGAAAAAAACCTAGTTTTTGCTCCAGGGAACATCCCGAACAATGGGGCACTAATCCATTTTTACCCCCTGATCCGTTTCCTATTCCTGCTCCTATTTCCCTTAACCCTTTAACACCCACTGCTCTACCTCTTCCAGATCCAGCATGGGGAGGGGAGGGTAGTGGGGGGGGTGGTAATGTGTATCCAGTAACTAGATGGAAGGGAATTATTCAAAATGCTATAGTTGAAGGAGAAATGGTTCCCAATATGAGTCCGATGGTTTTCCAGTGATTGTGGGACCAGGATGAGGAGGTCAATGGGTTGCATTAGATTGGAAAATGATAAAAGAAGTCGGTTGCCATTGCACAGTACAATTTAAAATCGGTTTGAGTCATTTACTCAATCTCTTTTGCAACATCTTTTTACTGCTCAGTTGTTGATGCCATATGACACAAAAATGCTCATTAATACTCTGTTAACTCCTTCTAAACAATTGCAATTTCATCATAAATGGTAAATGCTATGTGAAAATGCTGTGATTCCTAGACAGAACACCGATACATTACAAGGAGTGCAAGCACAAATGTTACTGGGTGCTTGTCCTTTTGTAAGTGCAGATTTGCAGGCATGGTTTCAAACTGAAGTGTTACAACTTTCACAAGAATTGGCATATAAGGCTTTGCAAATTGTTCATGATCCTGCACAAGCACCCCCTTTCTCTTACAAATATTAAACAGAGAGAGCAGAGTCATATTCAAAATTGGTGAATCACATATATTCAGTGGTAATGTCACATCTTGATTTGTCAAAGGAGATGAAAAAAAAAAAAAAAAAAATAAAAATTTTTTTGTATGTCGGCATATGACAATGCTCATGAAAAACCTAAACGTGCATTAGGACTACTCCCCAAAAGGTGCTACAGCAGCCCAATTCCTAGAAGCTGCTTGAGGTAAAGATCCTTAAGATAAAGCTGCTTAAGAACCATCATTGCAATATAGTTATCAATATTGATGTATATTGTGGTGCATGGTGCACTGGTGTTTCATACAGAGATAACAAACTTAGTTGGTAATTATACTTGCAGTTTTGGTTTAGGAAATTGTACCATTTCATTTTGTTTCAGGGTAACTTTACCAGATTTTAGTAGCAATATCATTTCATTTTTGAATCTTCTAGTGGTTGTTAGTTTTTCTTATATATTGGTGAGAAGTAAGACAAAAAACAGTTATGAGAATGAGTATGCCTTTTCGGAGGCTGGAAGTTGCTGCGGAGAGTGAGAGTTGCTCCTGGTAAAGAGAGCACCCCCACTCCTGCCTCCGCAGCCGCTTCTCGCCCCCCCGCACACACTGCTGCTGCTCAGAAAATGAGCCCTGCTGCAGACACCACAGCAGAGAAAAAAAAGTGTGTGTGTGTGTGCTTTTGCTGTTTATAGGCTTAAAATTTTGTCTCTAAACAATTTTATTTGGCTTTTTGGGCTTCAATTTGGCAACCATGGAGGAAACCAGGACTCCACCGTGCCGTGATCCGGGAGGGGTCTGGGGACGCTTTTGGGGCCCCCCGATAAACTTTTGTCGGATAAGCCTCCTCTACCCCCTTGGTTCTACGCGCCAGTGGACATCTGAATTTCCTCATACTAAAAAGTTATTTAAGCCCTTCCACTGCAGTGTGAAATGTGCTTTTAGTATTGTGTTGTATTGATAACAGGTTTTTGTTAATGTTGTAATTTATGTGATCGTTTATATGTTGATTATGGGATGTGTCGTCTATATGTTGATTGTTGTTTATGCTATTTTGTTGCACTGCTAAGCAGATAAACTTAACTTCTGATATTTTAAAACAGATGCTAAAAGATGTTGATAGTGTCAGACATGCAGTTTTACAATATTGTGCTGCCACTGACTTTTTATTGTTAGCTTTTAGGTTATGTTTGTGAAGACTTGGCTAGAGTGTATTTGCATAAATTTAGCTGATCATTCAGAGTCAATTCACAACCAAAAACTATTGATTAAGATAACATGAAAAAATTAACTGTTGCATATACTGGGTTAAATGAATGGTTAAATCATTTAAGGATATAGGGATAGCTTAGAGATTTAATTAGACAAGGTTTATCAATTATATTTGTTATTATTGGTTTTGAAAAAAAAAAAAAAAAAAAGGTACCAAGCGCGATGTCAAGACATCGCTGGAGTGGACCCGAGAGGGACAGATCGTTTTGCCCCCTAATGCAAGACTATTTGGTTTGGTTGCTGTGAACTTCCACAGACCTGCAAATAGCCTTGGCATAGCTTAGCGGGGAAATAGCGAATTCTTACCCCTCATATCGCTTGTTACCACTTTTATCTAACATGCAGTAGGAATCATGTAGTTTTTTGTCTGACAGTCCAGTGGACGGCATAATGGTCTTTACGGACGCCGCCGGAAAAAAAAAAAAAAAAAAAAAAAAAAATCTCGTAATGCTGTTGTTACCCGGGAGGAGACGCCTGGGCAATGGAAAGAACATTAGAACATTTAATTCAAGGGAAGTCATTTGACTCTTTGCAAACCCTTGAACTTACTGCGGTTATTTGGGGTTTTGAAACGTGGAATAATACTGCTGTAAATATAGTCTCTGATTCACTTTATGTAGTAGGTATTGTTTTGAGAATGTATCATGCCATTTTGAAGGAAATGTCAAATAAGCATTTGTATTTCTTATTGCAGAAGTTATTAAGACTCTTAGCAGAAAGAGAACATCCTTATTTTATCACTCATATACGGAGTCATCTTAGTGACTGAGGTTTGGCTATCGGTAATAACAGAGCTGATAATTTAGTTGCACCAACGTGGACTGGTCTTTCTGTTGATGTTTTTTTCACAAGCTCGACAATCTCATGCATTTTTCCATCAAACTGCTAAAGTGCTAGCGAAGCAATTTCATTTACTTCTGGGGGATGTCCAAGGAATTGTGAAATCTTGTCCTGATTGCCAAAAGGTTGATTTGGTATTGGGATGGAAGTCAATCCTAAAGGTTTGAAATCCTTGGAACTGTGGCAAATGGATGTCACTCATCTATAACAGTTTGGACGCTTAAAATATGTGCCTGTTGTTATAGATACTTTTTCTATGGCCGTTTGGGCCTCTGCTCAGACTGGTGAGGCAACGAAACATGTTATCAGACATCTATATGTATCCTGTTCTTGGAGTACCTCAGTCTATTAAGACGGACAATGGCCCCGCTTATTCTGCTCGTTTTCGACAGTTTTGTGGACAATGGGGTATTTGACATGTTACTGGTATTCCTCATAACCCTACGGGTCAAGCAATAGTGGAACGTTGCCATTCGGTACTAAAGACACTCCTTGAAAGACAAAAAGGGAGGAGGAAGGGAGTCCTCCTCAGGACCAGTTAAGTAAGGCTGTGTATGTCATGAACTATTTACGCCTTACAGGAGAACGTACAGAACCTCCGATACTGATTCACCAAAAAGCTTTAGCAGACTTTGCTTCGGAACCTTCCTACAAAATTTTGGTGGAATTCAAGAATTCCATCACTGGACAATGGGAAGGGCCAGCAGAGGTGAAACTGACTGGTCAAGGTTATATGTGCTTACTTACAGGTACTGGAGTGCGTTGGGTACCGAGCAGATGAGTTCGACCATGGAAACAAAGGCCTTTAAATATGGATTCACAGTGATAATATTTCTGATACAAGTATTTGGTTTGGGAGATTGTATTGATTTATTTTAGGCTGATTCCACCAGATTTTAGTAGTAATAGTGTTTTGGTTTTTAGAGTTTTTGGTAGGTGTTGTTAAATTTTTCTCATATATTGCTAAGGAGTATGATAGATTAATGAGAATGTTTTCAGAGGCCGAGAAATGCTGCGGAGAGAAAGAAATTACCCCCCCCCCATCCCCCCCCTGCCTCTTTCCCCCGCGGCTGCTTTTCAACCCCCCTTCGTGTGCTGCCAGCAAGGCTGCTACAGCTGCAGGTGCTGCCTCTGCCCCCGCAGATACTGTAGCTGTGAGCCCTGCTGGGAGGGGGAGGAAAGGACACCACATAGACTCATTAAAAAAACAAAAAAAAAACAAAAAAAAAAACGTTTCTAAGTTTCTCTAATGCCTTCTGAAAGGTATGAAGCAGAAGTGGGAAATATTTTTACATAGTTCTGGGCATCCAATGTCCAGGCCTGAATTTTGGTAGGCAATAACTTGAGGGTTACCTGCTACTCATGAAAGATAGTGATATTTTCTTTTCTTTGACAGGAGATTTTAGCTATCCGTGAAATAGAATCTTTTTAATGTGTTACGCCATACAAAAGATGAAGACATTTACAATCAAAAAAAAAAAAAAAAAAAAAAATAGTAACTTCAATTAGGTAGTGTCACTATTCTGCTTTTATGCAAACTCCAGTTATTTTAAAACAACTTACTTTGATGGGCACATTGATTATAATTTGATCTATTGTTTAAGAGAAGAGTTTAAAAGATGCTCAAAGCTGCACTGCAAAATACTGTATACTATGCAGGGAGTGGTGTTATAGAAAGAAATTTCTTCAAGTTTAGTTTGAAACCATTAGAGCACACGATTCGATAATAAAACTATTTTCATTACAGTCAAAAAAAAAAAAAAAAAAAAAGAAGGAAAGACAAGGGAAGAGCATATACCCCTATGAGAAGAAAAAAAGAGCGTGACCTCATGACAGCACTAATGAGTTATCAATAACATTTGTGATCAAATTGGTCAATGCAACAATTAGGCCTAGAATATAAGGGAAAATTTGAAAGAATTGATAAAAATCATAAAATATACCAGTTAGCTTGTTGACTTACAGATTTAATTAGGCAAGGCTTATCAGTTATATATCTTATTATTGCTTTCATATTACTAGTATGCTTTTGCATCAGTATATATGTTATTATTGCTTTTGCATTATTGGTATGTTATTGCTTTGCATTATTAGTATGCTGCTTATGACAACGTATCATTAGCATGTTATCTTATGTAATGAAATAAGTCAGAATTGCTCAAAAAACAAAAAGGGGAATATGTTGGGGAAACAGTTCAGAAATATACAGGTTGTGAGCAATCCTGACTTACTTCAGTTTAGGCTACATTGGGTTAATGGTTATTGAGGCCTAGTTAGAGGCTTTCTGAGAATGAGCTACTGGGAAAGAGATAACTTAATTGGAAACAGAAGAGGAAAATAATTATGTGAGAAGAATCTTTCCGTGAGAATGGTATGTGTGGTTGGAGTACAAGGCCACCTGCTTGATAAGATGGTGTAAACAAGGCTTCTCTATATAAAGTGAGTGCAAGTTGCTAATAAACGATTTCATACAATCATATTGATGTGCACATGGAATCCTTAAGCCTCCGCAGACTGTTTTCCCACACTGTACCTTTATGATTTGATGGCATTAGGATGCACTGTGCACCAGTGTCCACCAAGGCTTTATACTTTTGTGGCTCCAATGTGCCAGGCCATCGAATCCACATAGAATCATAGAATCATAGAATTAGCCGGGTTTGAAGGGACCTCAGAGATCATCTAGTCCAACCCTTGACCCACCGGAGCAGTTGCTAGACCATGGCACTGAGTGCCACATCCAGTCTTTTTTTAAAAGTCTCCAGGGACGGAGAATCTACCACCTCCCCGGGCAGTCCATTCCATAGCCTAATCACCCTCTCCGTGAAGAAATTCTTTCTAATATCTAACCTAAACCTCCCCTGGCACAACTTAAGACTGTGTCCTCTTGTCTTGTTGAAGGTCGTCTGTGAAAAGAGTCCAGTTCCCACCTCGCTACAGCCTCCTTTCAGGTAGTTGTATACAGCAATGAGGTCTCCCCTGAGCCTCCTCTTCTTCAGGCTGAACAGCCCCAGCTCTCTCAGCCTCTCCTCATAGGGCCTGTGCTCGAGTCCCTTCACCAGCCTGGTTGCCCTCCTTTGGACCTGTAATATCCAATAAGTTTGGTTGTCCATCTCCTCCACCTGGCTGGAGGCAGGGCACCTCTAACCATGAGCACATACAACATTGTCAGTACGTGCATTACTGAAGTTTGCATCCCCATTACTCACACCTGATGTACAGGGATCTTGAGTCACCAGAATCTTTGGATTGGTCAACTCCACACTGGATACTCGAGCAGCCTACTTTTTAGAAGGACCTCCTTTTGCCTTTGCATTACTCAGCAAATTAAATAACAGGTCCTGTAGGACAGCAGTAGGTTTTTACTACTTGAGGGACACCCATAACAGCAAAGCAATTGGTCAGGTGACGGACCACATGTAGAGCCTTCTCCCCTGTCTGAGCTGTCGACCAGAGCATGCCTGAAAAGGTGTCTATCGTTACGTGGCCATATTTGAGTCGTCTGAATTCTGGGATGTGTGTGACATCCATCTGCCAGATCTCTCCCGCCTGCAGCCCGCGTGGATTGACTCCCTCCCACTCCTAGGGCAGGGCCAAATTGTGCACACTGAGGGCATGCTTTAACAATCCCTTTTGCATCTTCCCATGGAATTGCAAACATGCGCTTCAACGCCCTGGCATTTTGATGGAATAGGGAATGGCTGTTTTGAGCCTTCGCGAACTGACTTACGGGACCCTGTAATCCTAGGCTGACCAGGGAGTCAGCCCTTGCATTTCCTTCTCCTAGGCCCAAGGACGTTTATGGCTGCGGATGTGCAAGATGCAGCACGGTTGTGTGCGAGTTTTCAGCACACGCTGTAATGTAAGAAAGAGCTCCAATAGCCGCTGGTTTTGTACTGGCTTGACAAGAGCATCCTCGATACAGTTCGCCACTCCTACCGCATATTGCGAGTCGGAGACGACGATGTTAAGGGGGACACGTCCCCATTGTGTTAAGGCCCAAATGATAGCCAGTAGTTCCAGAGTCTGCCGGTTTTCTTTGTCGGTGCCCAGAATCAAATGTTGCTTCCACTGTCCCTTACCCTGCCATACGCAGGCAGCCATTTTCGACCTTTTTCCGGCATCAGTGAATACTGTGATACCAGGCACTGGGCGCTCTGAAACAATCGGTCGCTCTATCCAATGCCATCCTGGCTGATGGCCTGTAGGCGCCTGTGTTTTGGGCCTCCATGACCGATTTCCCCAGAGTATTCGAACAAGGCGAGTTGTAGAGGTGTAGAGCATTGCAGCAACCAATCAAAATCAATTGTTTTGATAGGGATGCTGATCCATCCTGGCTCTTGACCATCTACTTCAAGGCAACGCTGTTGTCCCTTTCGTATCAGGAATGCCGTTATCTCAGTTTGTTGCCAGATACTTTTCTGGGCTGTGTGTGGTGGAAATAGCCATCCAAGATGGCTATTGAATCTGATTTCTGAGAGCTCTGATTGTGGTTTTGGTCACGGTTGTCATGGTGGTGTTCCCCATTTTCCTTTTGCCAATTAAAATCCTGTAACAGCAGTGCGAATGGGAACGAAGGGTGATTACATACCCAGACTCCGATGGCTTGGGTGGCATCTTGACGATCTGCAAAGCCGGTTGCCAGTTTGTGGACGACCCGTTTTAATGCATTGGTATGGTTCTCGGTCCAGTCCACTAACGCATCTGGTTGCGTGACCCGCAAGAGAGACAAAAAGGGGTGGATGTCCGCGTTGGTGAGACCTATAATGAGTCGAACCCATTGAAGCTCGCCCACTAGCTTTTGGGCATCGTTCAATATTTTAATCGAGCTTATTACTTCTAGTTTTTGCGGTCTCACCACGGCATGAGTGACTTGCCACCCTGAGTAGCTCCAGGGCGATTGTGTTTGCACTTTCTCAGGAGCTACTATTAGTCCTTTTGTCTTCAGTTGGTCAGTCAATATTTGACTAAAGTTGTCGGGGAACGGGGCTTCCTGGCAAAGCAGTATGTCGTCCATATAGTGGTATATTAGCGTTTCCGGCATTTCTTTTCAGATCGGCGAGAGTGCCCATGCCACATACATTTGGCATATCGTTGGGGAATTTCTCATCCCTTGGGGCAACACTACCCATTCGTATCGCTTCGCAGGTTCGCTTTTGTTGATCGAAGGGATGGTGAAGGCAAAGCGAGTTGCATCTTCAGGATGTAGGGGAACAGTGAAGAAACAACCCTTAAGGTCGATTACCAGAAGGTGCCAGCCTCTCGGTAACATTGTGAGTAGTGGCAGCCCGTGTTGGAGGGCGCCTATCGGCCACATCTGGTTGTTGACCTTGCGCAAGTCTTGCAATAGTCGCCATTTTCCTGTCGTTTTTGGAACTACGAAGATGGGCGTGTTCCAAGGACTGACAGACGGCTGGATGTGTCCTGCATCCTGCTGCTCCTTTACCAGACGGCTGGCGATTTCTAGCCGCTCTTTGGATAGGAGCCGCTGCTCCACCCAGACAGGAGTGTCTGTTTTCCACTGCAGTCTGGGAGTTGGCAGCACTTCTGCAGTGGCCCTTACTGAAAATGTTGAGGGGGTTGGATGTGTTTGGAGATGGAGAGAACAGCCCCTAGTTGGCACATCACTTCCCTGCCAACCAACCCTCCAAGTTGTCCTGGTAACAGCAACACATAGGGACGTACGGTTACCGTTTGTCCTTCAGGAAACTGTAATTGCACGGGTTTAAGGGCCTGAAGAGGGGTGGAACCACCACCTATTCCCTGGACGGCATCGTGGGCAGTGATAAGTTTCCAATGACGAGGCCACACATTAAGGTTGACTATTGTAACATGAGCCCCGGTGTCCATCATCATGGAAAGGGTCTTGACCTCTTTTCCAGCGGTCAGCTTCACAATAACGATGGGCCTTGTCTTCATCTGTTGCACTAAGGTTACCAGAGTGCTTCCAGAAGACCCAAAGCCCTGACTGCCTTGTGCCACGGGGGCGTTCTTTCCACAATTCATTTCTGGGAGGAGGACCAGTTGTGCTAGCCGGGTTCCTGCTTTGATTATCAGGGGGCGTTAATGGAAAGCAAGTAATCATTATCTCCCCTGTATAATCCGCATCTATAACTCCTGGGAGCACAAGTCCTGCAACTCCAGTGGAAGAATGGCCTATTAGTAAAGCTCCAACCATGCTATTTTCTTGGTATATCGGTCCATGAATTCCCGTCGGTATCCGGTAAACCTGTGTTGTCGTCAGCGTGACATCTATTGCTGAGGGCACATCGATGCCCAGGCTTCCCCTTGTGGCTGGGGCAGGGAGCTGGTGTAGAGCGCTGGCCCAGCTAGTTGTGTCATGGCGCGGGGGCCTAGCCCGCTGCGCCTTCCGTTTTTTGTAGACCTGCATGCCAGGTTGTTGTGGTTGTCTCTCTGGCATCGGTCGCACCACACTGTGGCTGAGCAAGCTCTTGCTGAGTGGCCTGTGGCTCCACAGCGGAAACAGACAGGGGTGGATTTTCTTGATCGATTTCTCCTTCTGTATCGATTTTCCCTTCTGTCTAGTTTTTGCGCCACTGCCGCGAGGAGCTTTTGGGTGGGTTCCAGGGCGGCGGCAAAGGCACTGGCCATGCCTTGGTTTTGTTGTGTTTGGGTGGCCCTGGAAGCCACCTCTAGCATCTCCGAGACGTCAGCCGTTTTTGGTAAAGTAGAGAACAGCGACTTCATTTTTGGATTCGCATTTTCAAATGCCAGCAGCTTAAACATGGATTCCTTCTGCTCTGCTCCCAGCTCGGATTGAGCCATGATGGACTGCCAGAGTCTATCAACAAAATGTTGAAAAGGCTCATTCATCCCTTGCTTAACGGCAGTAAATGAAGGGACTGGAGCAGGCTCTGGAACCACGTAAAAGGCTCGACGGGCTAGGGGCGCAGCAATGTGGTGGAGCACGGTCGGGAACTGCAGCTGGACTTGGACATCTGCATATCGTCCCAAGCCCGTGAGCATCTCAGCAGTTATCCCTGATAATGGATCCCTGGGTGCTCGAGGGCGGTTTGCCTCTGCTTGGGCCAGGCGTTCCCATTCTTTGGCCCAGACAATCTGCTGGGAGGGGGTAAGCAGGTACCTGTGGTAGTTAAGGTTTGAAATGTGACAGTTAAGGTTTGGCGGCTGGAAGATATCGTGCTGTACGGAAAGTTAAGATAAGGCTTCCCTCCTGACAACCAATAGGTACGGGTCCCTAACGCAAGCAGACGGAAATGATGGTGTGAACCTAGGCTATAAAATGCAGTGTAACATAAACAATAAACGCCATTTGCCATCCATCATATTGATGTCTGTGAGCTGATGGCCCGGATAACCTGGGGTTGGTTGCTGAGTCGTTCTTGAACCAGGTCGCCACGCCTCGTCGGAGGCAACAAATTGGTGCCGAAACCCGGGAATCGGAGAAAATCGAGATCGGATTCGGGTTCGGGGAATTCGCCTGGATTCGGGTAAATGGCGGCCGGAGTGGCAGGATCCAGCCCGGCGGGGAGGACGCTCCCGGACCGACAAGGAGGATGGAAGCCCTTGTAAAGGTCGTATCTGAGGTGCATAGACAGTGGGGAATTGAGTGTAGGCCCAAAGATTTTACCCTCGCAGTTTCGAGGCTGTTAGAGACTGGGGTCATTGACCAGGCGGTGGATATCCTCCACCCAGAGGTGTGAAATAAATGCACTTATGCATTAGCCGAGGAGACCATATCCTCAGGCACGGGAAAATCCCTCAAGGCATGGGGGATGGTCAGGGGCGCCTTGAAAAAAGCCCTAGAGGAGCAGGAGACATGGAGGAAGGCAAGGGACTGTTTACTAATCGTCCCGAAAATCGGGGTCGGTGCAGCCACGCAGACTGCACCCCCAAACAATGACGGTCCCCAGACGGACCGGCACGAGGGGGACACCCCCCTCCAGCCCCCAAGCCCTATTCCGCTCGCGGAAGAGCAAAAACAAACAGAAACCATCTGGGGCGAGCTAGCTGAGGAAGCCAGGGCTGCCGCGGAAAAATCAAAACCCGATGACGTTTGGCCGAGACCGCCTCCCTATGCGGCTCAAGATGGCGCCGATCCAACAGACGGAGGGCAGGGCGAAAACGCCCCTGGGGAAACGAGGGGGGAGCACCGGGACTGATGGGCGTGCGCGGACAGGAAGGCGGGGAGAGCGAAAAGGAGGCGGGAGGTGGCCCGGACCTGCTCAGCCTCACCCCGTTCTGCTCCGCTCCCTGCGCCGCGCCGAGCGCGCCGAGCGAAAAGGAGAAGGGGGTTGGTGCGGGTGGTCAAGAAGGGGGTGGAACCGCGAGCCAGGCAGCGGGAAACGCGAACCAGGCAGCAGGAACCAATCAGAGCATCCATCTGGTTCTATGCCCTTATAAGGAGAGTAAGGAGGAAAAGGGCGGTTGGGTCCGCCCACAGATCTGTCACTGTAGGGCAAACTCCTCCCCAGGCAGGCCATGGGGCGAGCCGAAGGGGAGGGAACTGCCCGCCCACAAAGGAGGTGGGAGGGGTCGGAGCCCCAAAAAGGAAAGTGGGCGGCACCGGAGCCGGAAGAAAAAATATCGGAGCCCGGAAGTAGCCAGTCAGTCGAGTTCCGATTCTGAGTCGGACAGTTCCGGGGACGGGTGGCCCCGGGCAGACTCAGACTCAAATGATAGTAAGGGAGGGATCGGAACCCGACACACCCGCGGATGTAGCAAAGGGGGATCGCAGGAGGGTATTCCCGTTACGGACTGGAGGAAAATAAACAACGCGTGCGCAGATTGGGCCCCTTCGGCAGCATTAGCATTCCCGGTCAGGGTAACAAGAGAAGGTGATGAGACACGAACAATGTACACCCCTGTAAATTATAAGGATGTACAGGCGATTGTTAAAGCAATTGCGGAAAAGGGACTTAATTCTGCCATGGTTAACACCCTTATAGATGGGCTTTTTGGGGGAGATGACATGATCCCATTTGATATAAAACAAGTTAGCAGACTAATTTTTGATGGGGCAGGCATGTTTGTTTTCAAAGAAGAATGGGAAGATAACTGTGCAAAGCAACTAGCCCGAGCAGTCGGGGCAGATCACCCACTGCATGGCTCCAACCTGCAGCGACTGATGGGTACAGACCCATCAATGATTACCCCCCAAGCACAAGCCCAAGGTATGCGACCCCATGAAATTATGACAACCACCCGTGCAGCTAGAGAGGCCATTCGTACTACCAGTAGGATTGTAGACAAGTCATCACCATGGACCACAATAAAACAGAATGAAAGTGAGAGTTTTACACAGTTTGTGGACCGTCTGCAGGCGGCCATGGACTCTTCGTCCCTGCCTGCGGATGTAAAAAACCCAGTACTTGTAGACTGCATACGTCAGCAGTGTAATTCAAAAGCCAAAGAAATCCTTCGATCACTGCCAGCGGGGGCAAGTATTGGTGATATGATTAAACGTGTCATGAATGAAGAGCATCTAGCCCCGATTCAGGTAGCTGTCCGCACTGCAATAGCTGATATGATGGCATGTTATAAGTGTGGCCAAGCAGGCCATGTGGTGGCAAACTGTCCCCAACTAGTGAACCAGCCACCAACATCTAATCCGCGCCAGAGGCAATGCAGGGGACTATGCTGGGTCTGTGGAAAGAAAGGCCATTTTGCTAAGGACTGCAAATCCAAAAAGCAGGGAAACGGGACGGGGAGGGGGCACCCAGGCCGCACACAGCCCTCTCCCACTTGGGATATGATGCGGCCCAACTACGTCAACCCTGGATGGGGCAAGGCACTCTCGAACCTGCCGCCCCCCCGAGCAACAACCAACTATATGGCCCAACCAGCGGTCCAACCGAATCTGCCTACGCCTCAGGGACAGCCGGAGCCAGCCCTTGGGGACAAAACCCCAGGGTGGCCCTGGCAGTAAGGTGCGATAACCCACCGGTAGTGTACGGGACCTGCTCCCTTTATACTACCTTAAATAGCGCCACCATTAGCGTACCCTTTTTAATTGACACAGGAGCAGATGTTACAATTATTCCTGAGACAATTTGGCCCCCATATTGGAAACTGGAAGACGCACCTATGGTGGGTGGAGTTGGGGGAGTAACCCAAGCTCGGAAGAGTGCTCAATTGGTAGCGATCACGCTTCACACTGAAAAGGGACCAGAGAAAACCATCACCCTCTTCCCCTATGTCATGTCGGGAGTTCCACCCTTGCTGGGAAGGGATGCCCTAGCCCTATTAAATGCTAGGGTGACAAATTTACCCTAAGGGCCACTGCCACACACCCGCTCCTACCAATCAAACTGACATGGAAATCATCCAACCCAGTGTGGGTCGAGCAGTGGCCCCTATCAAAGCCTTGAATGGATGCTCTTCTTGAGCTAGTTGACCGCGAACTGCAGCGAGGTCACATAGAGCCTTCCACTAGTCCATGGAACACCCCAGTTTTTGTAATACCCAAATGAACTGGTGAGGGATTTCGCCTCCTTCATGACCTGCGTGAAGTAAACAAAATAATCCAACCAATGGGTCCCATCCAAACGCTGCTACCTATGAACTCTATGATACCAGAAGGACAACCTTGTGCTGTCCTTGATATCAAAGACTGTTTCTTTTCAATACCCCTGCATGAGGAGGACAAAGAGCGGTTTGCCTTTTCCGTTGTATTTCCAAATAGTCAACGCCCCAACCTACGCTTCCAGTGGAAAGTGCTGCCCCAAGGAATGATCAACTCGCCCACCATCTGCCAGGTCACAGTGGATCGAGCATTAGCGCCTATCCGACTCACTGACCTGTCTGCGACTATCATCCAATACATGGATGACATCTTGATTGCTGCACCATCAGGAAGCCAAGTTGACCAGCTGGTGTCAACAATTTCAAACACTTTGAAAGCACATGGATTTGAAATCGCGAGTGCAAAAATTAAAAGAGGACCGTGTGTAAGCTTCTTGGGAGTGGAAATCACAAACACCTATGTTACCCCCCCGCAGATGAAGATCCGTCGCAATGTCAAGACGCTCCACGATATGCAGCAATTAGTGGGTTCCCTGCAATGGCTCCGTAACGTAGTCCTGATCCCTCCTGAAATCATGGCCCCCCTGTACGATCTTTTAAAAGGGAAAAACCCGTGGGAGCAAAAAACCTTGACACCAGAAGCAATGAGCTCTCTCAATTTCATAGAGCAACAGATGTCCTCAAGCACGCTCGCCAGGTGGAACCCAAACATATCACTTGATCTGTATGTGCACTTCACAAAAGGAGGGGGAGTAGGAGCCCTGGCCCAGGGCTCTCCCGAAACAGCCAAACCAGTACAATGGATAGTCCTAGGAAAACCATCACGTGCGTTCTCTCCAGGACTTGAATGCCTTGGTAGCCTCATCATGAAAGGGAGGAAATTCGCCCTAAGACACCTAGGCATCGAACCTGCCAGAATATACCTGCCCTTCCGCAAACAGCTGCCAGCACAATCAGTGGCGATGTCAGAGCATCTAGCCATAGCCCTCCTTGGATTTGGAGGAGAAGTTCGATATGCATCAAAGCCCCCTTGGACCCAAATGTTGGCAATTGTCGACGTGGACCTCCCGCTGAAGATCATGGACCGGCCTCAACCGGGACCAACGGTCTTCACAGACGCGTCCTCAATGACCTCAACCGCGGCGGCAGTATGGCAATCGGGAGGAGAATGGCACTGCGTTAAAATGACCGATCCTGCTCTCTCAGTCCAACAGCTAGAAGCGTCGGCCGTAGCACTAGCGTGCGGACTGTTCCCAACAGAGCATCTCAACATAGTAACTGACTCGATGTTTGTGGCCAAACTTTGCCTGGCCATGTCTGGGCCCGGCGTGTCAACATCTACAGTAGCTCTAATGCTAGAAGAAGCGCTTCTTTCCCGAAAAGGCACTATATCGGTCATTCATGTCAACAGCCACAGCCCAATTAAAGGATTCTTCCAGATCGGCAATGACAAAGCAGACACTGCTGCAAAAGGACTGTGGACATTGAGAGACGCCCGTCAGCTACACGAGTCTCTCCACATTGGAGCTAAAGCGTTGGCGAAGAAATGCAGGATTCCAGTCACTGATGCGAAACACATCGTAGCTACATGTCCCTACTGTCAGAAAGCACCACTATGGCCCAGGGGAGTAAACCCCAGAGGTCTCAAAGCCTCCGAAGTGTGGCAGACAGATTTTACACTCTGCCAATTGCTGAAACCTAGAGCATGGCTAGCGGTAACCATAGACACATATAGTGGAATGATTGTAGCCACTCAGCACCTTAAGACTGACTCCAAAGCGACTATCCAACATTGGCTGACAGCTATGGCATGGCTCGGCATTCCTAATCAGATCAAAATGGACAATGGCCCAAACTTCGTGTCCAAATCTGTACAAGCCTTCGTCCAGAAATGGGGCATCACTCTACTACATGGTATCCCATATAATAGCACAGGCCAGGCCATAGTCGAACGAGCGAACCAGACTCTGAAATCTAAATTAGAGGTATTAGCAAAAGCAGAAGGCTTCGGCAACGCCATTCCCTCAAGAGACCAAGCACGCCTTCTAGCTACCGCTCTATTAGCCCTGAATCAGTACCCTAGAGGAGAACAGGCAAACAGCCCGGCCCAAAAACATTGGGCCACTAGAGCTATGGAGGAAGGCCCATTAGTCAGAGTTAGGAATGAGTTGGGTGAATGGGAACAGGGATGGAGACTAGTTCTCACAGGGCGAGGGTATGCAGCTATCAAAAAAGATGGTATAGTTAAGTGGTGTCCACTTAAGTCCATTAAACCAGACCTCCAGATTAGTGATGATAGCAACAGTAATAATAATAACAATAATAGTAGCGGAGTTAAACTAACAAAAACTCTAAGTTTCTGTTCACAGGACCAACTCGTCGATCACCCTTCTAACCTACATGGCCCGGTGGGCAGCAAGGACGGAACAGTGAACGTCCTGACAGAACCAGAGAATCCCGCATCAACAGCACCCAGACACCGGCAGAACAACCCGTGCAGAAAAAACCTACTATATCTTTCTGTGATCCTGGTTTTAGGGTTTGTAAGTGCAGGAGAGGCAAATTGCAATCAACACCAGTTATTCAGGTGGATGCTGTGGAACCCAAAACGTGGCATAGTGATAAAAGAATGCATAACGGCAGGAGCCCCAACTTTTAAGATTACATTTGATGTTCTATTCCCCAGAGTACCACAGCCTGAGGAGATAGAACCGAGCATTCAGGCACTCGGTCAGTCATATAGGAACTATATTGGTGCCCCAGCTCACACCCAAGTAAAGATTATTGTAACCATCCACTAGTTTGTGGATATATGGATTGTGAGACCATTGTGACAGGCAAGAGCTGGATACCACAGATAGAGGATGAATTCCTACAAGTAAGATGGGGACCAAATCATTCCTATTTGGTCCTGGAAATTTTAAACCCAGGTGATGCAGGATGGCTCAAAGGTAAGATGGGGTACCCATTCCTTCAGGGAAATTACAAAGATAGAGGGGCGCCAATGCAAATTATTAAGTCCATACCACAAGCACCCAAAGCTGTCGAATCCAACTCACCCCTTAACCCACCGACAGCTGAGTCTTTACTATATGAGATCGAAGCTTGTACTGTAATTCCCACCAGCACCACAACTACTGCCAGACACGTGACCCCCATCGGTACCCAAATAGCCCCAACAGTTGAGCAAAATCAAAAGTTTCATTCCCTTAAAATAACAGTGGATGAGGATCTATCTCGAATTGAGAAATCAATCAGCGCCTTAGAACAATCCCTGACTTCATTGTCCAAAGTTGTCCTCAAAAATCGTAGGGCACTAGATCTCTTGTTTTTACAACAAAGAGGACATTGCGCTGCGCTAGGAGAAGAGTGTCGCGTATATGCAGACAACACCGGCGTTGTCCGTGATACCATGGCCAAACTCAGAGAAGGTTTGGAAAGAAGAAGACGAGACAATGAAGTCCAGCAAGAATGGTTTGAGTCATGGTTTAACCACACACCATGGCTAACCACCCTCATTTCCACACTAATGGGACCGTTTATACTGCTCATCGTAGCATTGGTCTTCGGACCCTGTATATTAAATAAGCTTGTGTTGTTTGTTAAAGACTGCTTAGAGAAAGATAATATAATGTTAGTTAAACGTAGACAGCTTGTTTAGGAAAATGGTTTTGGTTACATAATCCAATCGTTAGTTACCTCCCTTATAGATAAGGGTACACCATGATTAACGGTTACCCTTTACTAACACTTTTGTTTGGTGTGCCTTATGTTTTATACAAGCCTTTTATACAATCCTTTACTAATTTAGTTGCATGGACCTTTAGATGTGCCTTATAACCTGGTGTGCCTTATACTTTTAATATTTTTAATGTTTTAAGTCTTCTATATTTCTCCCCATTCAGTTAAGCATAGGGAGGGGGGGAAATGTGGTAGTTAAGGTTTGAAATGTGACAGTTAAGGTTTGGTGGCCGGAAGATATTGTGCTGTACGGAAAGTTAAGATAAGGCTTCCCTCCTGACAACCAGTAGGTACGGGTCCCTAACGCAAGCAGACGGAAATGACGGTGTGAACTTAGGCTATAAAATGCGGTGTAACATAAACAATAAACGCCATTTGCCATCCATCATATTGATGTCTGTGAGCTGATGGCCCGGATAACCTGGGGTTGGTTGCCGAGTCGTTCTTGAACCAGGTCGCCACGCCTCGTCGGAGGCAACAGGTACCTGGCCAGATTGCAGCAGTCGTGGGGGCAATTGGTGTCAGCAGAAAAGAGCCAATCCAGGACGGCCTGACCACTCTCTGATTTAAATCCTCCCTCACTTAGGGTCTTCTTGGCTTGCTGTAAGGTTTTCCAACTGTGCTGTTCAAATTGAGGTGGCACATTGCTATCGTGCAGAACAGGGCAAGCAACAGTGGTGGCCTCCCAATCCCCTTCGAGAATGGCATCACGGATGAAGCCAGTCCATCTTCCGGGTTGGGGTTTGTCAGCACCTTTGATGCCTTGGTTGTTCTGTCTTGATAACAGCGGGGTTGGAATGTCCTCCTCATCATCATCAGGGAGGGTGGGTGGGTCTCGATATTTATGGAAAGATGAGCGTTGTTCTGTCAGTCATCCTCTTTTCTAAGGATTTCACAGCCTGATTTGTTTGTTCCAGGAGGGCTTTTATTTTGTCCTCCAGGCCGATGGGTGCAGCTGGTGGGGTGGCTGCTTCTTTCCCATGCTCTTTTTCTGAGCTGGGAGGCGGCAGTAGGGATGGTTTCAAGCAGCAGCTGGGGCCTCCCATCTCAGGGGCATGGGCTGTTGGCATCTTCACATTCTTTTGTTTGTTTCTTTCGGTGCTTGGAACAGGTGCTTCTTTTTCTTCCTCCGGCCCGATATCTGATAGAAACTCGGCTATGGAATGGTGCAGCTTCCCTCTCATGCCCTTGATGGCAAGGCTGTTGCCCCTTAGTCCTAGGAACGCCTTCCGGGTTTTTCCATCCGCAGGAGGAGGGGTGGGTAGCGGAGGTGCTGTGGGGACAACACCGGATCCTGCTTCTGGTGGTGGTGCTCTAGTGTCAACGCTAGCTTTCGGCAGGAGTGCTGCAATGGCGGTGATGGCAGCTTCTGCCTCCGCTTTTATTTCTTTCAGGGCATTGATCACAACTCCCCAGGTGCCATCTAATCCACTTATGTTTTTGTTAATTTCTTGAGTATGGAGGTCTCCCAATAGGCTACTGACCTCCTGCCAGAGTTCCCACGCAGCCGCAGAGGATGGGAAGGAGGAGAGCTCTTGCTCCTTCGCCAGTGTCACCAGTTTCTCATTGACATGGGTACTTGCTGACAATCCCATCTTTTCCTTTTTCTTCGTCAATCAGTGGTAGCGAAGGAACAGTAGTAGACCTTCTTACTCGACTCCTTGGGTTTTCTGTTAATGCTAGTTTGCGCCGGACTGGATCCCTTTTTTCTGATTCATCTGAGCACAGGCTAGACCAAGGTCTATGCCCGCATTCTCCACAAGATGTAGCAAGATGAACCTCTTTTAGGGGACAGCGCTTCAAGGTCCAACCAGGTGTTCCAGCAGAGACTCACGAACAGTGCTCCAAGCCTATAGCCCACAGGGTTGACTAGCCTGGATCCATGCTGTTGCTCTGAGAGCAACTGACCTCTATGCTGGCTAGCTCAGGAGTGAGCCCCACCTGTGTCTCAGGCCTCACCTTTTATTGGCCCCCTGGTCCTGCTCATGCGCAGTGGGGGCCCACCCTAATTGGGCACAGGTGGGCTTGACACAAGCTCATGCTCACTCCCTGGCAATTAGTAGCACCTGGTTACCTCGTTACACTACAGACAGCAGTAGGTTTCTGATCCCACTTTTTCATGTCCTCTCCATACTCACTCAGGAGTGCCCATAGGATTCCTCTTACTGAATTCTGTTTCTCTCGATTCTGTCTCATAGGAGGGCATTTCCTCTTAATGGCTGCAATGCGGCATCCTCCTCCTATCAGAGGAAAAAGGGGTGAATGCAGTTTCTCAGCTGTTCACTTTACAGCTGAGCTCTAGGCCCAACGAGGGGCCATGACAGCATCTTCACATTCTCATGCTGTTTTAATCACACCACCCACAATTCCCTCCATATCTCCAGGAATCCATAACGTTACTGATAGTGTATGGTTAAAAGGCGGCGGTGCAGCATGCTAAAACATTTACAACATAGGTTTAGGACATGGCATGTGATAAGGATCTACAGTCTCATCATCGGTATAGATCACATCTCGTACAGACAATTCTTCCAGATACCTGATAGCTTTTTCAAGTGTGGGTGCTTTGATCTGTGGGCAGTCTATTTCCTCTTTATAGGGATATCTCTCCCTTACAGCTGACAAGAGTCGCTTCCACAGGCTGGTAGTTCCAGCCTTTTCCCCAAATGCCCGATCAATACCTGCATCTTTGGCCAGGGATCCCAACTGCCTGGCTTCCCTCTGAGTTAATGTTATGGTAGCAGCCCCTTCCTTCCAGCATTGGAGTAGCCAAGTGAGAAGTGGTTCACCTGAAAAACGGCTGTAGTCTTTTCTCAGAGTACGCTAGTCCCTCATGGAATAGGACTGAGCAGATTCTGAGTCTGAGTCCTGCTCAGCTGACTCTGCTTTAGAGTCTGCTCTAGATGCTCTATGAGGGGAGGCAGTATCCTCTATTTCCTCTATCACCTGGTCATCTATTTCAGACCTTGAAGGGTTAAGGCTCATTTCTGATTTTCATTGTTTTCCTTTTCTCCTAGTTACAGGGTCAACAAGTAACTGTGTGGGCTGAGGGGGAGAGGCTGTGGTGCCTCCAGCAGTAGCAGCAGCAGCGCTGGCTTTCTGAACAGCAGCAGTGTCTGTGGGGGGGAGGCAGCAGCTGCAGCTGTAGCAGAAATCACTGGCAATGCTCACCGGCCGTATCAGAGTTGTGCCCTTGTGTGTGGGGGGCGAGCAGTGGCTGCGGAGGTGGAAGTGGGGGTGCTCTCTGTACCAGGTGTGCTCATTCCCCTAATTTTAGTTGTCGTACTCCTCACCAACATATGATAACACATGTCAATACTCACAGACACCTGAAAAAGATTGACTACAACAATCAGGAGGTTCAAAACTATAATAAGCATAATGCCATTTTGACTAGAATCTGGTGAACTCAGCCCAAGAGAGGCATAGTTCCAGAAAAGAAGGCTGAAAATGCAATTACCAACAAAGTTCTTAATCCTTGTATGAAACACCACTGCACCGTGTACTGCGCTGTATACTAGTATTGCAGACCATACCACAGCTACTTTACTCATGCAGTGTTTACCAAAAATGAACCGCATATTAACACTCATTCCAGCTGCAAAAGCACATATCATATACCCTGAATACCAAAGGTATGTCACAATTGGTTTAATCTCCAACCCTGTTATATTTCCAGAGAAAGAGGTCTGATTCTCACTCAGCAAAGCCATATTGGTATCCTCCCGCTGGAGCTGGAATTCAAACTATTCAGGTAAATTAGTCAAAATTTGAACTGGGCTCAAGCTAATTATCTCAGGTCCCAAGTTGGGCGCCAATAAATCTGTCACAGTTTTACACTGGCACGGCAATTAACTGAATTACAGATGCCCTCTATTAATCCCCCTCCCCTCCCTGGTAAAGGAAGGAGAGAGAATAAGGGAGAGAGACTTATGGGTTGGAAACTAAACTATACACCTTTATTGAAGCAGTAATGATAAAAAGGAAAAATTACTAAATATATACATAAATATACAGGAAAATTGATACCACGTTCCTCCCCCCTCTCCCCCAATAACTCTCACGTTACCACCAAGGCTGCAGGGCAGCCCTGGGAAAGTCCAGGATGGACTCCTGGAGTCAGCAGCAGTCAGGAGCTGGATGCAGGAGCACACAGGTTCAGGCTGGTATGGATCAGGACCAAAGGCAGAGGAATGGATGGAATCCTCCCAGGATGCTGAAGCAAACAGGGATAGGTGAAGAAGGGGAAGCAGGAAGGGGTTTGTCCCTCATGATACCTCCAATTTATACTGAGTATGACATGTATGGATTGGAATACTCTGTTTGGTCAATTTTGGTCATTTATTTTTTCCATTCCTCCCTAAAGGAGGGTTGCAGGTGTGACCTCTTTACTCCTTTTCTCCTTCCGGAGGGCAAAATGTTCCTCAGAACTCAGCAGTGTCCTTGGCTCTGCACACCAGTCTCTATCAGTAGCTATAAACTTCGAGTGTTATCAGTCCTAGGAGCAGACACCGTCTGAGAAACTGGCTGTTCATTTCAGCAAGTGCAACTACTTACAAGAGACTTAGCTGAAAGCAAAGTTTTAAGACAGAAAATTACCTTTATCCTGGCCAAAACCAGAACAGGGATAGAAAAGGAAACTCTTAAAACGATTAATTGGTGAACACTTTATGCAATAAAACAGGGTCCATCTGAGTCACCATCCAAATTCAGCATAGGAAAATAGGTACCCAACAATTAGTCTCCTTGTTTTTGGAACAACATAGAGGAGACATAAGGGAAAAATTGAAAAAGCTATGAAAAGCAGATAGTAGAAATCTGGAAGTGTTACTAGCCTGGAGATTTTTTAGCAAGAGAGAAGAAAGCTATAAAAAAGGAACATGACAAATAATGGTGGTTGAAAGAAGGGATTGGGTGCAATCTAAAGGGCCTGGATGGAAACTAAGGAAGGATCAATGTGTTATTGGAAAGAAAAAGAATGTAATAAGGAAAGCAGTTGGCAAAGAGTAGATGTTACGATCCGAGTTATTATTTATATTTTGATTGCGAGGAAAATTCAGCCACTGACTCAGAGAGGACGCTTGAATTGACCAGTAACCAGACTGCTGGATTTAAAATTAGTTACAAAAGTTTATTCTAAACAGGGAAAGCCGTTACACTAGCAACAAGACCTTTTGTATAAAGTAACCGCCTTAATCGATGGTCGTTAAGAGTAACAAAGGGAGAAACAGAAGAGAGAAAATATCACCGTCCGCGCAGGACCAGGCCTCGGGCTGGAGGGTTGCTCCTGGTTCTTCGGGCTGAGGCTGATTGTGGTTTTCGCTGTTGCGTCGCTGCGATGTCTTTCCGTAGCTGGAAATCGGGGAGAGGAGCCAAGGAGACGTCAAGCCGAAAGAAGCGCTCTCTTTTCCCGTCTTTTCCTAGGGTTATTTATTCCCCAAAAAGAAAGGGGGGGTCACTTCATTCAAGATGGCCCTGATACATACAAATCTCCAGGCTTCCTGGAATGAGTCATTTCTTATCTTTGTGTCCTGGAACCCTGCTAGGTTTGGGCGACCAGGTGTCTGTCAGGCATTCCTTGAGATAAACATATGGTAATTTACCAGCCGAAGGAAAAATAACTGATCCGAGAGACATATTTTATATTTTCAGTTCCACATGTATACCACAGTAGGAGTGTTTTTCCCTCCTTTTTGTGTTGAGTTTTCTTCCGAAGCAAGGACATTCTATCTGTTGCTGGGTGATGCCAAGAACGACCATTCCATTTCTTAGGGGGAAATGCAAAGTGCAGCCTGCAGGGCGTTATTGATGGCAGCGCAGAAAGCAGCTGCCGTAGGAAAGAGAGGCTGCTGCGGGCTTTTGGAAAGGGACACTTGTCATGCATTGCTCCTCCTGCCCCTAAGGGAAGGTGTCCTTCAGGCAGGGCAGGAATGGGCCGGTGCCCCCATCCCCTCATTGTGTGACAGGACAATCGCTGCCAGCGCTCGGGGCTCCCCGCAGAGACCCCGATGATGCTGGTGCCATGCGGGGTGGGTGGGTGGGGATGAAGTGGCAGCGTGGGGACAGGAGTGAGCTGAAAGAGCAACAGCTGCTGCATGGAGGGTAGAAGTGCTGGCACTGACAAGGGGGTGGTGACAAGGTGGTGGTGACAAAATGGTGGAGGCAAATTATCCCAGAGCCTTCCCAGGGAGCCAATGAGAGCAATGTTGTGTTTGGGGAGGTAAGGAGCAATGTTCTTCATGGAGTGTTGGACATCAAATGTTTTTCTTCACCGTCCATGTCTCCTGCAGAGACACTCTGCACCAATACCAGTTGAATATACAATTCTAAACTGAAAACCAGTAAAATTGAACTTTTAAAAAAATTTATTTGATGCTCTTTTTAATCTTCCTCAACACTGGAATCTCCAATTAGCTGTGCAAGTCTTGAACACTAAAAACACCACAGGGTGACATGGATGCTCAGTGCTATAATGGGCCCAATGGTGCTAGAAGGACTGAGTCCATGATCCTCAGGTACTGACAGGAGACTGAAAAATAAAAACCCTCTTAAGAAGTTAAAGCCCAAAAAAACCACCCCCAAATGTAGTGGAACAAAGCAATCAAATGCCTCTGATTACCGAGAAGTGGGTGTGAGCCGGTATCAAATCCACCTGTGCCCAGTTAGGGCAGGCCCCCTATTGAGCATGTGCAAGACCAGGGGGCCAATAAAAGGTGAGGCTCACACCTACAGACTAGCTCACTCTTGGGCTAGTCATGAGGGAGGCTGGTAGCTCTTTGAGCCATGGTCTGATCTTGCTAGTTTCACTACATGAGTGATAGACTTAGAGCACTACTCACAAGTCTAAACTGCTACACCTAGTTAGACCTTGAGGCATCGATCCCTACAGAAAGGTTCATCTTGCAGCATCTGGTGGAGAATGCGGGCATAGACTTCGGTCTAGCCCATGCTCCGACGAAACCAGAAAAAGGGATCCGCCCTAGCGCAAACTACAATCAACAGAAGATCTGAGTTCTCGGGTAAGAAGACCCGTTACCCTTACTTCGATACTACTGATCAACCAAGAAAAGGAGAAGAAAAAGAAGATGGGACTTTCAGCAAGCACCCCTGTCGCCTCCTTCCCGGTTACTGCAGCCGCACGGAAACTCTGGCATGAGGTCGGTGACCTGTTGGGAAGCCTCCATACTCAAGAAGTGAGGAAAAACATAACCGGGTTAGATGGTGTCTGGGGAGTGGTGATCAAAAGCCTAAAAGAAATAAAAGCTGAGGCGAAGGCTGCCATCACCACTGTTGAAGCACTCCCACCAAACGCTAGCTTTGATACTAAAACATCACCACCTGAGGCAGAACCCGGTGTAGTCCTGACAGCACCTCCATTACCTGCCGAGAATGAAAAAGCCCAAAAGGCGTTCCCAGTTTTAAGGGACAACAGCCTTGGCATCAAGGGCATGAGAGGAAAAGTGCATCATACCATAGCTGAATTCCTCTCGGACATCGGGCCGGAGGAACATAAAGAAGTACCTGCTCTGAAGAAGATGCCGATGACCCATGCCTCTGAGATGGGTGGCCCCAGCTACTTGAAACTGCCCTTACTGTCACCTCCCAGCTCAGAAAATGAGTATGGGAAAGAAGCGGCCACCCCATCAGCTGCAACCGTCAGCCTAGAGGAAAAAATAAAAGCTCTCCTGGATCAAACAAATCAAGCCGTGAGATCTTTGGAAAAAAGGGTGACAGACATGGAGCAATACTCGTCTTTCTGCAAATATCGAGACCCACCCACCCTCCCTGACGGTGAAGAAGATATTCCAGCCCCACTGTTATCGAGGCAGACCAACCCTAGCATCAAGGGTGCTGGTAAACCCCGACCCGGAAGATGGTCCGGAATCATCCGAGATGCCATCCTCGAAGGGGAATGGGAGGCCAGCATTGTTGCTTGCCCCGTCATATATGATAACAATGGGCCGCCTATATTTGAACAACATAGCTGGAAAACTCTACAACAAGCCAAGAAGACCCTGAGAGAGGAGGGGTTAAAATCGGAGAGTGGTCAGGCCGTCCTGGACTGGTTGTTCACCGCGGACACCAACTGTCCCCACGATTGCCGAAATTTGGCCAGGTATCTACTCACCCCCTCCCAACAGATTGTTTGGCTTAAAGAGTGGGAACGCCTGGCCCAAGCAGAGGCAACCCGCCCTCGAGCACCCGGTGACCCATTGTCAGGGATAACCGGCGAGATGCTCACGGGCGCGGGACGGTTTGCAGACGTTCAAGTACAACTCCAGTTCCCGACTGTGCTCCATCACATCGCGGCGTATTTGGCCCGCCAAGCATTTAACGTGGTTCCTGAGCCCACTCCACTCCCTTTGTTTACTGCTGTTAAACAAGGGATGAATGAGCCATACCAACACTTTGTCGATAGGCTCTGGCAGTCCGTCACAGCTCAGTCCGAGCTGGGAGCTGAGCAAAGGGAATCAATGTTTAAATTGCTGGCGTTTGAAAACGCAAATCCGAAAATGAAGTCACTGTTTTCCACACTACCGAAGACAGCTGGCGTTTCAGACATGCTAGAGGTAGCTTCCAGGGCCACCCAGATGCAGCAGCATCAAGGAATGGCCAGTGCCTTCGCTGTCGCTCTGGAACCCACACAGAAGCTCCTCGCAGCGGTGGCACGGAGGCTGGACGGAAGGGGTAATCGGTTCAAAAGGAGAAACCGACCAAGGAAATCCACCCCCGTCTGCTTCCGGTGTGGGACAACAGGCCACTTGACGAGAGACTGCTCGGCTACAGTGTGGTGCGACCGCTGCCAAAGAGATAATCATAACAACCGGGCTTGCAGATTCGCAAAAAACGGCAGACGCAGCGCGCAAGGCCCCCGCGCCACGACACAAGTAGCCGGGCCAGCGCTATACAACGGCTTCCCGCCCCAGCCACAAGGGGAAGCTTGGGCATCGATGTGCCCTGTGCAATAGACATTACATTGACGACTACTCAGATTTACCAGTTACCGACGGGAATACACGGACCTATACATCAGGAAAATAGCACGATAGGAGCCTTGTTAATGGGACGTTCATCTACAGGAGTCGCAGGACTTATTGTGCTCCCAGGGGTTATAGACGCGGATTCTACAGGGGAGATAATGATAACGTGTTTCACGTTGACGCCTCCCCTGATAATCAAAGCGGGAACCCGGATAGCACAATTGGTCTTCCTCCAAAAAATGAATTTGGGAAGAACGTCCCCACGGCACGAGGCGGTCGGGGCTTTGGATCATCTGGAGGCACTCTAGTAAACTTAGTGCAACAGATGAAGACCAGGCCCATTATTGTCGTGAAGATGATCGCCGGAAAAGAGGCAAAGACACTTTCCGTGATGATGGACACGGGGGCTGATGTCACAATCATCAACCTCAACATATGGCCTCGTCACTGGAAACTTGTCACTGCCCGTGATGCCGTCCAGGGAGTAGGTGGTGGTTCCACCCCTCTTCAGGCCCTAGAACCAGTGCAACTACAGTTTCCTGAAGGACAGAAGGTAACCGTGCGTCCCTATGTATTGTCATTGCCAAGGCAACTAGGAGGGTTGATCTGCAGAGAAGTAATGAGTCAGCTAGGAGCCGTCCTCTCCATCCCTGAGCCCACCCGATCTCTTCAAAATTTTCAGTAAGGGCCACTGCAGTAGTGCCACCAACCCCCAGACTGAAATGGAAATCAGACACCCCCGTCTGGGTAGAGCAGTGGCCTCTACCAAAAGAGCGGCTACAAATTGCTAACAGACTAGTAAAAGAACAGCTGGATGCAGGACACATCCAGCCATCACTCAGTCCTTGGAACACACCTATCTTTGTTTTTCCGAAAAAATCAGGAAAATGGCGATTAATACAGGATTTACGAAAGGTCAATAACCAGATGTGGCCAGTGGGCGCCCTCCAACCTGGGTTACCATTACTTACGATGCTACCAAGAGGCTGGCACCTTCTGGTCATTGACCTCAAAGACTGTTTCTTCAATATTCCCTTACATCCGGAAGATACAGCGCACTTCGCGTTCACCATCCCTTCCATCAACAAAAGTGAACCTGCGAAGAGGTATGAATGGGTAGTGCTGCCACAGGGGATGAAAAACTCTCCGACATTATGCCAAATGTATGTGGCATGGGCGCTATCGCCAATCCGCGACGAAATGCCAAATACACTAATATACCATTACATGGACGACATACTATTCTGCCAAGAAGCCCCGTTCCCTGACGACTTCAGTCAAATCCTGACCAACCGACTGAAGACGAAGGGACTAATAGTTGCTCCGGAAAAAGTGCAGACCCAATCGCCCTGGAGCTACTTAGGGTGGAAAGTTACTGACGCCATGGTGAGACCACAGAAACTGGAGGTAATAAGTTCGGTTAAAACATGGAACGATGCCCAAAAGCTAGTGGGCGAGCTCCAATGGGTTCGACCCATTGTAGGCCTCACCAACGCAGACATCCACCCCTTTTTGTCATTGTTGCGGGGCACGCATCCAAATGCATTAGTGAACTGGACAGATAGCCACACTAATGCGTTAAAACAGGTCGTCCGTAAACTGGCAACCGGCTATGCGGATCGGCGAGATGCCACACAACCCATCGGCATCTGGATATGTAATCACCCATCATTCCCATTCGCGCTGTTATTACAAGACTTTAACTGGCAAAAGGACAACTGCAACAACGATAACCGAAAACGCAATCAGAGCTCCCTGAGACCAGGCTCCATAGCCATCTTGGAATGGCTATTTCCATCGCACACGCCGCAGAAAGGTATATGGCAACAGACTGAGATAATAGCATTCTTGATACGTAAGGGACGGCAGCGTTGCCTGGAGGTAGACGGTCAAGAGCCGGGATGGATCAGCATCCCCATAAAAACAATCGACTTTGACTGGCTACTGCAACGCTCCGTGCCTCTACAACTTGCCCTATTCGGGTATTCCGGGGGAGTCCGCCATGGAGGCCCAACACATAAGCGTTTACAGACCATCAGCCAGCTTCATTGGATTGAGCGTACAATCGTTTCAGAGCGCCCAGTGCCTGGCATCACAGTTTTCACCGATGCCGGAAAGAGGTTGAAAACGGCCATCTGCATATGGCAGGATAAGGGTCGGTGGAAACAACACCTGATTCCGGGCACTGCGGAAGATAATCTACAGACTCTGGAATTGCTGGCTATTATCTGGGCCCTAACGCAATGGCGACAGGCTCCCCTTAACATTGTCTCCGACTCGCAATATGCAGTCGGAGTTGCGAACCGTATCGAGGATGCTATTATCAAGCCGGTACAAAATAAGCGGCTATGGGAGCTCTTCCTTATGCTACAACGTGTGCTAAAAATTCGAACGGAACCATGCTGCATACTACACATCAGAAGCCATAAAACCTCTCTGGGACTGGGTGTAGGAAATGCAAAGGCTGACTCCCTGGTCAGCCTAGGATTCCAGAATCCCGTCAGTCAGTTCGCAAAGGCTCAAAACAGCCACTCTCTATTCCATCAGAATGCCAGGGCATTGAAGCACATGTTTTCCATTCCGTGGGAAGACGCGAAAGGGATTGTTAAAGCGCCCTCAATGCGCGCAATTTGGCCCAGCCCTAGGAGTGGGAATCAACCCACGCAGACTGCAAGCGGGAGAAATCTGGCAGATGGATGTCACCCATGTCTCAGAATGTGGACGTCTGAAATATGTTCATGTCACGATTGATACCTTTTCGGGCATGCTCTGGGCAACAGCTCAAACAGGGGAAAAAGCGTTACATGTGGTCCGTCATCTAACTAATTGCTTCGCTGTCATGGGGGTCCCCCAAGTAGTAAAAACCGACAGTGCACCCGCGTATACAGGCGGGAAAGTCAAACAATTTTTTGCTACTTGGAGGGTAAAACACATCACAGGAATCCCCCACTCATCTTCAGGCCAGGCAATAGTAGAAAGAGCTAATTGCACCCTGAAGACGTACTTGCAAAAACAGAAAGACAGCAAAGAGATGGACCCGCAGATACGGCTTGGCAAGGTGCTGTTTACGCTAAATTTTCTTAGCCCAAGCCGTGACTCACAACAACCCCCTGTGCTGCTACACTACTCATCCCAGAAGATCAACCGCATGCCGGACGTCCAGATTCATTACAAAGACCCATCTACAGGCCAGTGGGCAGGGCCCAAACCACTACTGTTTACCGGGAGAGGTTATAGCTGTGTCTCAACAGACTCCGGACCTCTCTGGGTACCCAGTAAGTGGACACGCCCTGCCACAAACAGACCTTTAAAGAACAACAGTGCAGCATCCAGCAGTTCGAATTAATTAATCCGGACAAATTTGCCTAGACATTACATGACTCTTCTGACTTGTTGGTGGTGCCCCCCCCTAACAAAAAAAAAAGGAAAAAAAAAAAAAAAAGAGGTGAGAGGGATTAGCACTTTTGTTGTATCGAGTTTTTTCTCAAAAAAAAAAAAAAAAAGGGATGTGTGTGTGGAAATGTAGTGGAACAAAGCAATCAAATGCCTGATTACCGAGAAGTGGGTGTGAGCTGGTATCAAATCCACCTGTGCCCAGTTAGGGCAGGCCCCCTATTGAGCATGTGCAAGACCAGGGGGCCAATAAAAGGTGAGGCTCACACCCACAGACTAGCTCACTCTTGGGCTAGTCACGAGAGAGGCTGGTAGCTCTTTGAGCCACGGTCTGATCTTGCTAGTTCCACTACATGAGTGATAGACTTAGAGCACAACTCACAAGTCTAAACTGCTACACCTAGTTAGACCTTGAGGCATCGATCCCTACAGAGAGGTTCGTCTCGCAACACCCAAATTATCTTAAAGTATTCATTGGCCCCATTGGGTCCCATTACTGACAAAGCCTCCACAGATACTTGTTAGAGAAGGTCACTGGAGGCCATAATTGCAGGGAGGAAAAGATTCTGTAAAGGTGGTTCTGAAGCCACAGATATTTATTTATTTGTTTATGTATTTATTTATTTATGTATTTTGTGGATCAGTCAGGACAAACTCTGAACCCCAGGCAATGGGAAATCAGATTCCATCCCTCACTTGCGGGTCAGGACTTTTCCTGGGGGCAGCGGGGTGTGAAGATGAGCAATAAAAACTGTAGGAAAAATGAACAACGCCTCCCTACTACCCCAAGAAGGGTCAAGGACGAAACCAACTGCAGAGCCTCAACAGAAACTTCTGCCTGGTGGTGGTGATACAGGGACCATTTCTAAAGTCACCTTTCCAGACACAGACTGTGCAGACAAAGGCCATTCCCATTCCTCTCCAATTGTCCCCTTCTCCTGCTCTTTGTTTATTCAGATGCCTCTCCCCTGGGCTGCTGCTTTGAGCAGCAGGTTGTTCAAAGCTCGCCTGTCTTTCAGCAGCCTGATTCTCTCTTTAGCCACCTCTGTCATGATGATCACAGCTCTCTTTTCCCATCTGTCTCTCTAAGCCATTTCTCCTCAGATTCATCTTCACTTTCTCTGTTTGACTTTTCTTGGCTTGCACAAAGGAAAACTCCTGCTGTGCCTGTGTGCAGTCAGTTCTCTAAAGAGAGCAGGTGGGAGGTGGTGCAGTGGAGCTGTAACTTCCAGCTGCAGAGAGGAGAGGAGAAGTCTGATGCAAGGACCAGGGATGGAAGTCCCAGGTGGGACATGACAGAAATGGTGGGGCTGGGGAGGTGAGAAGTAAAGTTGCCCACACAGTGTCAGCCCTCAGGGAACTTGTGTCACCTCTTCTCTAAACTGAAAATTATGAGATGATCTTTTAAAATATAATTTTAAAAATAACATAAATCGAAAACCCCAAAAGTGCTACAAACAGTTTTCATTAAGCACAGTATCAAATTTTCCTCCTTTACTACAGTGTGAAAACCTCTCCAGTTAGCTGTACAAATCTTGATGATGTGAAGAATATCCCATGGAGAGCCATGACCCTTTATTGCTCTCTGTATTTCGATGAGCCCCAGGGTGTGTTTGGTGCTGAGTCCATGATCCTCAGGTGCTGAGAGATGAATGAACAAAGTGCTCCAGAAGTCAGAATGGAACCTGAAAGTACCTTGAAGCATTGATTGGCCTCACTTAGGGCCATTGCTTCCAGAACCTCCCCATGGCCTTGTTAGAGCAGATCACGGGAGGCCATGATTGCTGGGAGGCAAAGGATCTGTAAAGGTGGCTCTGAATCCAAGGGATTTTCGTTATTTGTTTAGTAATGAAGCATTGAGGACAAACTCTGAACTATAGTCAATGGGAAGGCTGCTGGGAGCCTGCTGCTGCTGCTGCTGCTGCCCAACTTTCAGCTGGAGGGTCTTTGGTGAGGCCAATCAGCTGTTAAGGGCTGTGAAGGGCGCGGCCAACACACCGGAGAGAAGGTATTTAAGAGCCTGAGTCAGCTAGAGAGCTTCATAAGGCTGCTGGGAGCCTGCTGCTGCTGCTGCCCAACTTTGAGCTGGAGGGTCTTTGGTGAGGCCAATCAGCTGTTAAGGGCTGTGAAGGGCGCGGCCAACACACCGGAGAGAAGGTATTTAAGAGCCTGAGTCAGCTAGAGAGCTTCATAAGGCTGCTGGGAGCCTGCTGCTGCTGCTGCTGCCGCCGCCGCCGCCCAACTTTCAGCTGGAGGGTCTTTGGTGAGGCCAATCAGCTGTTAAGGGCTGTGAAGGGCACGGCCAACACACCGGAGAGAAGGTATTTAAGAGCCTGAGTCAGCTAGAGAGCTTCAAAAGGCTGCTGGGAGCCTGCTGCTGCTGCTGCCCAACTTTCAGCTGGAGGGTCTTTGGTGAGGCCAATCAGCTGTTAAGGGCTGTGAAGGGCGCGGCCAACACACCGGAGAGAAGGTATTTAAGAGGTTTCCGGGAGTGCCAGCGACCCGGAGCGCGGCGAACAGGAGCAGGCAAACAGGAAGGGACGCGGCAGTTTGCGAGGCAGTTCGCGCAGGCAAAGAAAGCAGGAGTAAGCACGTGGCAGCGCGGAGCAGAGAGCGGCAGCTAGCTTCCAGAGGGCAGGCACGTGGCTAGACAGGGAGCAACTAGTAGGTAGATACATCATGGTCACAACGCGGACAAAAACCACAGTGAAAAAGAATGTGGGGACTCAGACGGAGCTCCCAAGCAGGCATGCAGCAGTGCAAGTCTCTAGCTGCAGTGAATGCCTGTGCCTGGCACTGGTATCAAATGGAACCGGTGACACTGAATGTGTGCGTTGTGAGCAAGTAAATGATCTCCTCAGGCAGGTGGTTAAACTGACAGAAGAGGTTGAGAGACTGAGAACTATTAGAGAATGTGAGAGGGAAATAGACTGGTGGAATCACACCCTGAGGCAGGGGCAGACGGGAGAGGTTGAGGAGATGATGGATCCCCACCCCTCCTGCCACCAGACAGAAGGAGAGGCCTTAAGAGACATGAATGAATGGAAGGAGGTCCGGCCTCGGAAGGGCAAGAAAAAATCCTCCCGACCCCCTCCTCCCTCCCAATTGCCCTTGAAGAATAGGTATGAGGCCTTGGAAATTCAGGGACAGGAAAACGTAGTTACAGAGGTAGACTTACCTAGTGAACCACCTAGGACTCGTCAGTCACCCCGTGTCCTTAGGACTTCTTCAATCAAGAAGGAAAGGAGAGTAGTTGTGGTGGGTGACTCCCTTCTGAGGGGGACAGAAGGGCCCATCTGTCGACCGGACCCATCCCACAGGGAGGTCTGCTGCCTCCCTGGGGCTCGGATTAGAGATGTTAAAAGGAAACTCCCTAATCTTGTGGGTCCCTCTGATTACTATCCACTGCTGATTTTTCAGATTGGCAGTGATGAAATTATCACAAGAAATGTAAGGGCAATGAAGAGTGACTTCAGGGCCCTGGGACGGCTAGTTAGGGGGTCTGGAGCACAAGTAGTGTTTGCCTCTATCCCTCCTGTAAGAATGGGTGGGGAGGTATATAGGAAGAGTCTACAGGTCAATGAGTGGCTAAGAGACTGGTGCCAAAGACAGGGTTTTGGATTTTTTGATCATGGGATGCTATATGAGACACCTGGCCTGGTGGTGACAGGTGGGATGCACCTGTCCCAGAGGGGGAAGAGGTTTTTGGGGCAGGACTTAGCAGGGCTCATTGAGAGAGCTTTAAACTAGATGTGAAGGGGGAAGGTGGCCAAGAAGGCCAATGGCATCCTGGCCTGTATCAAAAACAGCGTCACCAGCAGGTCCAGGGAGGTGATTCTTCCCCTGTACTCAGCGCTGGTTAGGCCACACCTCGAATACTGTGTCCAGTTCTGGGCCCCTCAGTTTAAGAAGGATGTAGAGGTCCTGGAGTGGGTCCAAAGGAAGGCAACCAGGCTGGTGAAGGGACTCGAGCACAGGCCCTATGAGGAGAGGCTGAGAGAGCTGGGGCTGTTCAGCCTGAAGAAGAGGAGGCTCAGGGGAGACCTCATTGCTGTCTACAACTACCTGAAAGGAGGCTGTAGTGAGGTGGGAACTGGACTCTTTTCACAGACGCCCTTCAACAAGACAAGAGGGCATGGTCTTAAGTTGTGCCAGGGGAAGTTTAGGTTGGATATTAGAAAGAATTTCTTTACGGAAAGAGTGATCAAGCATTGGAATGGACTGCCCACTGAAGTAGTGGATTCTCCTTCCCTGGAGATATTTAAAAAGAGACTGGATGTGGCACTCAGTGCCATAGTCTAGCAACCGCAATGGTGGTTCAAGGGTTGGACTAGATGATCTCTGAGGTCCCTTCCAACCCGGACAATTCTATGATTCTATGATTCTAAGGGGAGAAAACTGGGTCTGTTAGGGACAAACACAAGAAGAACAAACCAGGGCCCAAAGGCAGTTGGTCTAGGAAGGATTTAGTCCCACCAGTGTGCTCTGTTTGTTTCCTGAAATGTCTGTATGCTAATGCACGCAGCATGGGGAATAAGCAAGAAGAGTTAGAGGTCAGTGTACGGGCTAAGGGTTATGATCTGGTAGCGATAACAGAGACATGGTGGGATAGGTCACATGACTGGAATGTGGCCATGGATGATTATGTACTTTTTCGGAAAGATAGGGCAGGGAAGCGAGGTGGTGGAGTTGCTCTTTATGTGAGAGAGCAACTAGAATGTGTTGAGTTTTGTGCAGGGGCTGACGAGGGGCAAGTTGAAAGTCTGTGGGTAAGAATTAAGGGGCAGGCTGGTGTGGGTGACACAGTTGTGGGGGTCTACTACAGACCTCCTGATCAAGGCGAAGAGGTTGATGAGGCCTTCTACAGGCAGCTGAAAGCAGCCTCACAACTTCAGTCCCTAGTCCTCATGGGGGATTTTAACTACCCTGATATCTGCTGGTTGACTCACACAGCCAGCCTTTCACAGTCTAGGAGGTTCCTCCAGTGCATTGATGATAACTTCTTAATGCAGATGGTGGACAAGCCGACTAGAAGAGGAGCGCTGCTGGATCTTATACTAACCAACAAGGAGGGCCTTGTCAAAGAAGTGGTGGTCAATGGCAGCCTTGGCTGCAGTGATCATGAGATGGTAGAGTTCAGGATCCTGTGTGGAAGGAACAGAATACCCAGTAGGACCAAAACCCTGGACTTCCACAGGGCAAACTTTGGCCTCCTCAATCAACTGTTAAGAGAAATGCCATGGGACAGGGTGTTAGAAGATAAAGGGGCTCAAGATAGCTGGTCAATATTCAAGGACCACTATTTGCAAGCACAGGATCAGAGCATCCCTATGGTTAGGAAATCTAGTAAGGGAGCTAGGAGGCCAGCATGGTTAAAAAAGGAACTGCTGGGAAAACTTAAGTGGAAAAGGAAAATCTACAGATCATGGAAGGGGGGGCTAGTCACTTGGGAGGAATATAGGACTGTCGTCAGAGGATGTAGGGAGGCAATTAGGAAAGCTAAGGCCTCCTTGGAACTTAACCTTGCAAGTCAGGTTAAGGATAATAGAAAGGGCTTTTTCAAATACATAGCTAGCAAAACTAACGCTAGAGGCAATATTGGCCCACTAAGGGATGAGATGGGAGCCCTGGTGACAGAGGATATAAAGAAGGCAGAGGTGCTGAACGCCTTCTTTGCCTCTGTCTTTACTCCTGCAGGGTTTCCACATGAGCCCCAGATTCATTTAGCCCCAGAAGTAGTCAAGATAGATAAGGAATTTGACGTAGTAGATGAGGATTGGGTTAGGGATCAGCTGAGTAATCTGGACATCCATAAGTCGATGGGTCCAGATGGAATGCATCCAAGGGTGCTGAGGGAGCTGGCGGAGGTCATTGCTAGGCCACTCTCCATCATCTTCAGTAAGTCATGGGTAACAGGAGAGGTGCCTGAGGACTGGAGAATAGCAAATGTCACCCCAGTCTACAAGAAGGGCAAGAAGGAGGACCCGGGTAACTATAGACCGGTCAGCCTCACCTCCATCCCTGGAAAGGTGATGGAACAACTTGTTCTTGTCACTATCTCCAGGCATATCAAGGACATGGGGGTCATCAAGAGCAGTCAGCATGGTTTTATCAAGGGTAAATCATGTTTGACTAACCTCATAGCCTTTTATGAGGAAATTACTAGGTGGATAGATGATGGAAGAGCGGTAGATGTGGTTTATCTTGATTTCAGTAAAGCATTTGACACTGTCTCTCACAGCATCCTTGTAGATAAGTTGATCAAGTATGGGTTTGGTGATCAGGTAGTGAGGTGGATCAGGAACTGGTTGAAAGGAAGGAGTCAGAGAGTTGTAGTCAATGGGGCAGAATCTGGTTGGAGGTGTGTGACTAATGGAGTCCCTCAGGGGTCGGTACTGGGACCGGTGTTGTTCAACATCTTCATCAACGACTTGGATGAGGGTATAGAGTGTACCCTCAGCAAGTTTGCTGATGACACTAAGCTGGGAGGAGTGGCTGACACACCGGAAGGCCGTGCTGCCATTCAGAGAGACTTAGACAAGCTGGAGAGTTGGGCAGAGAGAAACATGATGAAGTTCAACAAGGGGAAGTGTAGAGTTTTGCATTTGGGGAAGAACAACACGATGGCCCAGTATAGGTTGGGGGCTGACCTGCTGGAGAGCAGTGTAGGTGAAAGAGACCTGGGGGTCCTGGTTGACAAGAAGATGACCGTGAGCCAGCAATGTGCCCTTGTGGCCAAGAAGGCCAATGGCATCCTGGGGTGCATTAGAAAGGGTGTGGTTAGTAGGTCAAGAGAGGTTCTCCTCCCCCTCTATTCTCCATTGGTGAGGCCGCACCTGGAGTATTGTGTCCAGTTCTGGGCCCCTCAGTTCAAGAAGGACAGGGAAGTGCTTGAAAGAGTCCAGCGCAGAGCTACTAAGATGATTAAGGGAGTGGAACATCTCCCTTATGAGGAAAGGCTGAGGGAGCTGGATCTCTTTAGTTTGGAGAAAAGGAGACTGAGGGGTGACCTCATCAATGTTTTCAAATATGTAAGGAGTGAGTGTCAGGGAGATGGAGTTAGGCTTTTCTCAGTGATGACCAGTGATAGGACAAGGGGTAATGGGTGTAAATTGGAGCACAGGAGGTTCAAGTTGAATATCCGGAAAAATTTTTTACTGTAAGGGTGACAGAGCCCTGGAACAGGCTGCCCGTGGAGTCTCCTTCACTGGAGACATTCAAAACCCGCCTGGACACATTCCTATGCGAGGTACTCTAGGTGGCCCTGCTCTGGCAGGGGGGGTTGGACTAGATGATCTTTCGAGGTCCCTTCTAACCCTCTATGATTCTATGATTCTATAAGGCAGAGCCCATCCCTCACTTTTGAGTCGGGACTCTTCCTGGGGACAGAGAAGTATGAAAATGAGTAATCAAAAAAAAAATGTGACACATTCTGACCTCCCCCAGAAGGGGAAAGAAAGTCCAGAGCCTCAGGACAAAATTACTCCTGTCAGACCTTGGTGGTGGAGGCAGCTGCCAGGTCTGAGGTGACAAAGCCGTTGGGCCTGTTGGGCCTTTCAGCCTTCCAGAGCCCATGGCCACCTCTCCTGCAGGCTGTCCTACACTGTCCATACCTGCAGCTCCTTCTTTAAAATGTTTTTAAAAGGCTTTAAACTGAAGGACAAGGAGGGAGGTACTCAAGATGGCAATGATCACCCCACCATCACAACTACAACGGATCTGGGATTAAACCAGGCCTGCTGACCCCAGGAGTCCAGCCTGGACTTTCCAAGGGCTGCCCTGAAGCCTTGGTGGTGACGTGACACTTGTGGGGGTGAGGGGGGAAAATCATGGTACCATTTTTCTATGTATTTGTATATATTTAGTAATTTTTCCTTTTAATCAATAATGTTTCATTAAAGCTGTGTAGTTTAGTTTCCAACCGATCAGTCTCTCTCCCTTATTCTCTCTCCTTTCTTTATCAGGGATGGGAGGGGCATTAATAGAGAGCTTCTGTCATTCGGTTAATTACAGGCCCAGTGTTTAACCCTGACAGATTTATTGGCGACCCACGTGGGGCTTAAGCTTATTAGCTCAAGCTGAGTTCACATTTCAACTCATTTATATGAAAAGTTTGAATTTCTACTTCAGTGGGAGGATACCCAGATGGATCCGATGAACAGGAACTATTTCTTTGGAAATTTCACAGGGTTGGAAATCAAACCAATCATGCTGTACCTTTGGTACTCAGAGTATGTGATCTGTGGCTTTTTAGAAGGGATTAGTGTTGCTCTATGGTTCATTCTTAATAAGAGCTCCTTAGGAACCATAGTTGTGATATGGTCTTCAACAGTGTGGTACATGGCACAGTGGTGTTTCATACACCTAGGAGATACACATAGGTTACACATTTCATACACATAGGAAATATCCCTATAAAGAGGAAATAGACTGTTGGGGAAACAGTTCAGAAATATACTGGTTGTGAGCAATCCTGACTTACTTCAATTTAGGCCACATTGGGTTAATGGTTATTGAGGCCTAGTTAGAAGCTTTCTGAGAATGAGCTACTGGGAAAGAGATAACTTAATTGGCAACAGAAGAGGAAAATAATTATGTGAGAAGAATCTTTCCGTGAGAATGGTATGTGTAATTGGAATACAAAGCCACCTGCATGAAAAGATGGTGTAAACAAGGCTTCTCTATATAAAGTGAGTGCAAGTTGTTAATAAAGGATTTCATACAATCATATTGATGTGCACGTGGAATCCTTAAGCCTCCGCAGACTGTTTTCCCACAAATGGCGCCCAAACAGGGACCCAGGGTGGCCCGGACCAGGGACTCTCATGCTGTTGCTTCCAGGAGCGATGAAGACAGCTGGAATGAGAGAGGAGCGGAGAAGCCAGCCGAAAGGAGATTGCTGCCCCGGCAGTCTATGTAGCTGGTGCCCGGCTACGGAATAAACGAGCTCGGAATTGAAGAATCTTGCCCTGATCAGGTGAGCGGCTGGGGAGGAGATGGGGTCTACACTCTGATGTACAACAAGAAGAGGCAGTAGTTAAGCTCCTCCAATATATTCTCTCTAAGAGAGATTTATTACACGAAGGCAGGACCTTACGTGAATTATGGAAATGGGCACGAGATAGAGACTTGATCCCCTCGATGGGTACTGTTTTTGAGTTACCTACTTGGGAAGCCATAGGTATTGCCCTATGGGATAAAATTAGAGATGGAGATAAGGAGGCACAACGCTTAGTGACACTTTGGAAATTGATTAGAGAAACCTTAAAAGAAATGAAAAGTGAGAGGACAGCAACAGCCTCAGCATTTGCTGTCTTAACGCCTGATCTACCAGTACCGATGAATGCTCAAAATATGAACTTGACCTCTAAACAGTTATTTGAGACACCTAAAATACCCTTACCAGCACCTGAAGGGACTGTACTGATTCAAGCTCAGCCAGCTGTGCCATTTGACCCTGAGGGTCGGATGAAAAGCAAAAATGGGATGGAGAAGCAAAACCAAAAGCGACGGAAAACACCACCAGAATCATCGGAGTTCCCAGAGGGAGAGAAGCCGGAGAACACGGGCGAGGAATCTTGGAATGCAGACTCCTCACCTCGCGCCCGCCTGCCGCGGCTCCCGACTGCTCTGCCACCTTTCCACCTCGGAAGCTTGATTTATCTTCTTGACCACAGTTGCCATCAATTAATCCTCTGCTTCACCTGTCAATACCATCAGTGCCTGCTATAGAGCAACAACCAAGGAAAGAACTGGGACTCGGAGACAAGCAACTAAGGGAACTGCTGAAGAAGCTGACAGAACTGGAGACCAAGGATGAGTATACCCCTGAAAAAAAACCTAATTTTTGCTCCAGGGAACATCCCTGTCCTGGTTTGGACCAGGATAAAGGTGGTTTTCTGTTTCTGTACTTTTGCTTTTAGCTAAGTCCCTTGTAAGTAGCTGCACTTGCTGAAACTAACAGCAAGTTTCTCAGTGTCTGTTTCTAGGATTGATAACACTTGATGTTTATAGTTACTGCTAGAGACTGGTATGCAGAGCCAAGGACTCTTATCAGCTCTAAGGAAAACATTTTGCCCTCCAGAAGGAGTAAAGAGGTCCCACCTGAACCCTCCTTTAGGGAGGAATGGACAAGATAGATGCCAGAATTGACCAAACAGAGTATTCCATCCCATATACGTCACACTCAGTATAAATTTGAGGCATCACGTGGGCCAAGCCAGATCTTTTCCGGATCTTTTCCTGCTTCCCTTCCTCCTCGGCATCCTGGGAGGATCCTGTCCATTCGTCTGCCTGTGGTCCTAATCCGTGCCAGCCCATATCTGTATGTTCCTGCCTCCAGTTCCCGACTGCTGCCGACTCCAAGAGTCCAGCCTGGACTTTCCCAGGGCTGCCCTACAGCCTCGGTGGTGACGTGAGAGTTATTGGGGGAAAGGGGGGAGGAATGTGGTTTCCATTTTCCTGTATATTTGTATATATTTAGTAATTTTTCCCTATTTACCATTACTGTTTCATTAAAGTTTTGTAGTTTTGTTTCCAACTCATAAGTCTCTCTCCCTTATTCTCTCTCCTTTCTTCATCGAGGGGAGAGAGAGATTAAAGAGAGCGTCTGTTATTCGGTTTAATTGCCGGGTCAGTGTTAAACCGTGACAGATTTATTGGCGCCCAACGTGGGGCTCGAGCTAATTGGCTCGAGTCCAGTTTAAATTTTGACTAAATTGCCTGAACAGTTTGAATTCCAACTCCAGTGAAAGAATGGCTTTCCTGAGCTGGAATCAGACCTTGTTCTTTGGAAATTTCACAGGGTTGGAGATTAAACCAATCGTGCCATATCTTTGGTATTTAGGGTATGTGATGTGTATTTTCGCAGCTGGAGTTGCTGCTGCTATGTGGGTTTTCGTTCGTAAGAGTTGCTTAAGAACCATCATTGCAATATTGTCCTCAATACTGATGTATATCATCGTGCATGGTGTAGTGGTGTTTCATAGAAGGATTAAGAACTTTGTTGGTAATTACATTTTCAGCCTGCTTTTGAGGAAATACACCACCCTTGGGCTGAGTTCAGTGGATTCTTGTCCAAATGGCATTATGATTGTTATAGTTTTGTGCCTCCTGATTCTTGTAGGCATTGTTGTTCAGGTGTCTGTGAATATTTTCATGTGCTATCATATGTTGGTGAGGAATAAGACAATTACAACTAGGGGAACGAGCACACCTCGTAAAGAGAGCACCCCCACTCCTGTCTCTGCAGCCGCTTCTCGCCCCCCCTCACGCAAGGGCACAACTCAGATAAAGCCGGCAAGCATTGCCAGCTGATCGGCTACAGCTCCAGTTGCTGTCTCTACTCCCACAGACAGTGCTGCTGCTCAGAAAGCAAGCCCTGCTGCTGCTACTGCTGCAGACGCCTCAGCCTCTCCCCCTCAGCCCACCCAGTTACTTGTTGACCCTGTAACTAGGAGAAAAGGAAAACCAGGGAAATCAGAAATTAACCCTTCCAAGTCTGAACAAGATGATCAGGTGATAGAGGAAACAGAGGAAACAGGGGATACTGCCTCTTTTTGTAGAGCAGCTAGAGCAGAGTCAGATGAGGACTCAGACTCAGAATCTGCTCAGCCCTATTCCATGAGAGACTTGCGTACTCTGAGAAAAGACTACAGCCGTTTGACAGGTGAACCACTCCTCTCTTGGTTATTCCGATGCTGGAATGATGGGGCTGCTACCATAACATTAACTCAGAAGGAAGCTAGGCAGTTGGGCCCTGTAGCCAAAGATGCAGCTATTGATCGGGCATTTGGGGAAAAGGCTGGAACTACTAGCCTGTGGAAACGACTCTTGTCAGCTGTCAGGGAGAGATATCCCTATAAAGAGGCAATAGATTGCCCACAGGTCAAAGCAGCCACACTTGGAAAAGCTATCAGGTATCTGGAAGAATTGGCTGTACGAGAAGTGATCTATAATGATGATGGCATTGAAGACCCTTATCACGTACCATGTCCTAAACCTATGTTGCAAAGGTTTGTGCATGCTGCACCATCACCTTTTAACCATACTCTATCAGTACTGCTATGGGTTCCTGCAGAAGTGGATACAGCTGTGGGTGATGTGATTAAAACTGCACGAGAGTGTGAAGAGGCTGTCACAGCCCCTCATCGGGCCTGGGTCTCAGCTATCAAGAGAGCATCTGAGAAACTGCATTCACCCCTTTTTTCTCAGACAGACGGAGGACGCCCCATTGCCACCATTAAGAGGAGACGCCCTCCTATGAGACAGAATCGAGGGAAACAGAATTTCGCAAGAGGAATTCTATGGGCACTCCTGTGTGAGTGTGGAGAGGACATGACAAAGTGGGACAAGAAACCTACTGCTGACCTACAGGACCGAGTGATTAAGTTGATGAGTAAGCCGAAGGGAAAAGGAGGTCCTTCTAAAAAGATGGCTGCTCAAATCTCCAGTGTGGAGCTACCCAATCCAAATATGCTGGTGACTCAAGATCCCTGCACATCAGGTGTGAGTACTGGGGATGCAAGCTCCAGTAATGCACATACTGACAATGCTGTATGTGCTCAAGCTTAGAGGTGCCCTGCCTCCAGCCAGGTGGAGGAGAGGGACAACCGAATCTATTGGATTGTGTGGATTCGATGGCCTGGCACATTAGAGCCACAAAAGTATAAAGCCTTGGTGGACACTGGTGCACAGTGCACCCTAATGCCATCGAATCAGAAAGGCACAGACTCCGTCACTATTTCTGGAGTGACGGGAGGATCTAAAGAACTGACTATTGTGAAGGCTGATGTGAGCCTCACTGGAATAAAGTGGCATAAACACCCAATAGTGACTGGTCCAGATGCTCCATGCATCCTTGGCATAGACTACCTCAAGGGAGGTGATTTCGAGGACCCAAAAGGGTACCGCTGGTCCTTTGGTACTGCAGCTATTAAGACTGAGAATGCAGAATGGCTGCATACTTTGTTTGGCCTTTCAGATAAATCCTTTGTAGTGGGATTGCTGAGGACTACAAACCAGCGTCTGCCAACTGCTACTTCAGTAGTGCATCGCAGACAATATCGTGTCAACAGAGATGCTGTGGTCCCCATTCACAAGCTGATCCGGCAATTAGAGAGCCAAGGAGTGATCAGCAAGACTCATTCACCCTTCAACAGTCCTGTATGGCCAGTGAAAAAGCCTAATGGAGAGTGGAGGCTGACAGTGGACTATCGTGCCCTGAATGAGGTTACACCGCCACTGAGTGCTGCTGTGCCGGACATTTTAGAACTTCAGTATGAGCTGGAGTCAAAGGCAGCCAGGTGGTATGCTACTATTGACATTGCTAATGCATTTTGTGCTATTCCTATAGCACCAGAATGCAGAGCACAGTTTGCCTTCACCTGGAGAGGTGTCCAGTACACCTGGAATCGACTGCCCCAGGGGTGGAAACACAGTCCTACCATCTGCCATGGACTGATCCATGATACCTTGGAAAGGGTGGAGCTCCAGAACATCTACAATACATCGATGACATCATTGTATGGGGTGACTCAGCAAAGGAAGTCTACGAGAAAGGTAAGAAGATAATTGAAATCCTCCTAGAGGCTGATTTTGCTATTAAAAGGAGCAAGGTTAAGGGACCTGCACAAGAGATACAGTTTTTGGGAGTTAAGTGGCAAGATGGACGTCGCCACATCCCAATGGACGTGATTAACAAAATAACAGCTATGGCCCCACCAACTACCAAAAAGGAAATACAGTCCTTCTTAGGAACTGTTGGTTTCTGGAGAATGCATATTCCTTTATATAATCAGGTTGTGAAACCTCTCTATGAGGTTACCCGGAGGAAGAAAGACTTTAAATGGGGCTCAGAACAACAAGCTGCTTTTGAGAATATTAAACAGGAGATTGTGCAGGCAATCGCCCTTGGACCAATTCGAACAGGGCCAGACATCAAAAATATTCTTCACACCGGAGATGGAGGTGATGGTCCTTCATGGAGCCTCTGGCAGAAAGCTCCAGGAGAGACTCGAGGCCGACCTCTAGGATTTTGGGGTCGAAACTACAAAGGCTCCGAAGCCAACTACACAGCTGCTGAAAAAGAGATATTGGCCGCATACGAAGGAGTTAGAGCTGCTTCAGAAGTGATTGGTACTGAAGCAAAGCTCCTCCTAGTACCACGATTACTTGTACTGGGTTTTATGTACACAGGTAGAGAATCTTCCCATTATGCTACCGATGCTACCTGGAGTAAATGGATTGCTTTACTCTCACAGAGAGCTAGGATAGGAAGACTTAATCGTCCAGGAATTGTAGAAGCAATAACACATTGGCCAGAAGGCAAACACTTTGGAATGCCACCAGGAAAAGTGGTGAAACGGGCTGAAGAAGCCCCACCATACGACCAACTACCAGAGAGTGAGAAACAATAGGCTCTTTTCACTGATGGATCCTGTCGTCTGGTAGGAGGCCATCGAAGGTGGAAAGCTGCCGTATGGAATCCTACACGACTAGTTGCAAAAACAGATGAAGGAGATGGTGAATCAAGTCAATTTGCAGAGGTAAAAGCCATCCAATTGGCTTTGGACATTGCTGAACAAGAAAAGTGGCCGAGACTTTATCTCTATACTGACTCATGGATGGTAGCAAATGCCTTATGGGGTTGGTTAAAGCAGTGGAAGCAAAACAACTGGCAACGTAGAGATAAACCTATCTGGGCTGCTGAACTTTGGAAAGACATTGCTACTAGGTTAGAGAAACTTGATGTAAAAGTGCGTCACGTAGATGCCCACGTACCTTCATATCGAGCTACCGAGGAACATCGAAACATCCAACGAGCAGATGAGGCTGCTCAAGTGTTCCAAATAGATCTGGACTGGGACCATAAAGGTGAACTGTTTTTGGCCAAATGGGCCCACAATGCTTCAGGTCATCAAGGCAGGGATGGAACATATCGATGGGCTCGTGACCAAGGGGTGGATTTATCTTTGGACTCTATTGCGCAGGTTATCCACGATTGTGACATATGTGCTGCAATTAAGCAAGCTAAAAGGTTGAAAACTCTATGGTATGAAGGGAGATGGTCAAAATATAGGTATGGGGAGGCCTGGCAAGTCGACTACATCACATTGCCTCAAACTCGCCAGGGTAAGCGCTATGTGCTTACAGTGGTGGAGGCAAGTACAGGATGGCTGGAAACATATCCTGTGCCTCATGCCACAGCCCGGAACACTATCCTGGGCCTAGAGAAACAAGTCTTGTGGAGACATGGTACACCAGAAAGAATTGAGTCAGATAATGGAACTCATTTCAAAAATAGTCTCATAAATAACTGGGCCAAAGTACATGGTATTGAGTGGATATACCATATTCCCTATCATGCACCAGCCTCAGGTAAAATTGAAAGGTACAATGGACTGTTAAAAACTACCTTAAAAGCAATGGGTGGTGGAACTTTCAAAAACTGGGACAAGCACTTGGCAAAAGCTACCTGGTTAGTTAATACCAGGGGTTCCATCAATCGAGCTGGTCCTGCTCAGTCAGATCTTCTACACACAGTAGATGGGGACAAAGTGCCTGTGGTGCATGAAAAGAATCTGCTAGGAAAAACAGTTTGGGTTTATCCTGCCTCGGGCAAAGGCAAACCCATTCGTGGGGTTGCTTTCGCTCAAGGGCCTGGACACACTTGGTGGGTGATGATGAAAGATGGAGAAGTACAATGTGTACCACAAGGGAATCTAACACTAGGTGAGAATTCCTAATTTCTGCTTGTCTAGCTTAATCAGTTATGCATGGACTCTTTGGGAGTCATGAACTTGTATCCCACCATAACTACTGTTATGTGAACTGTTGCATAAACTAACAGTGTTCTATGAGTGTTTTTCAGGATGACTTTGTGGTGATGAAACCAGAACTAGGTTCATCGGCTGGCATCCAGTAACTTCCTTGAAATTAGCATCTGCAACCTACAACTTGTGGACCATGGACATGAACTGTGAAGACTGGTCCTTCTTTTGAGAATCTGCTACAATAGATGAACATTCTGCAATTGTAGACTGAATTACTTAGTGAATTTTAGCACAGAGATAATAATAATTTGTGTATAATATGTTTAAGGATAAGGGATAGTAATGATTGGAGCATGACGCAAATGGTATGGAATAAGGGGTGGAATGTCCTGGTTTGGACCAGGATAAAGGTGGTTTTCTGTTTCTGTACTTTTGCTTTTAGCTATGTCCCTTGTAAGTAGCTGCACTTGCTGAAACTAACAGCAAGTTTCTCAGTGTCTGTTTCTAGGATTGATAACACTTGATGTTTATAGTTACTGCTAGAGACTGGTATGCAGAGCCAAGGAATCTTATCAGCTCTAAGGAAAACATTTTGCCCTCCAGAAGGAGTAAAGAGGTCCCACCTGAGCCCTCCTTTGGGGAGGAACAGACAAGATAGATGCCAGAATTGACCAAACAGAGTATTCCATCCCATATACGTCACACTCAGTATAAATTTGAGGCACCACGTGGGCCAAGCCAGATCTTTTCCTGCTTCCCTTCCTTCACCCGGCATCCTGGGAGGATCCTTTCCATTCGTCTGCCTGTGGTCCTAATCTGTGCCAGCCCATATCTGTGTGTTCCTGCCTCCGGTTCCCGACTGCTGCCGACTCCAGGAGTCCAGCCTGGACTTCCCCAGGGCTTCCCTACAGCCTCGGTGGTGACGTGAGAGTTATTGGGGGAAAGGGGGGAGGAATGTGGTTTCCATTTTCCTGTATATTTGTATATATTTGGTAATTTTTTCCCTATTTACCATTACTGTTTCATTAAAGTTGTGTAGTTTAGTTTCCAACTCATAAGTCTAAGGAATAGGGCTGAGCAGATTAGTGCCCGAACAATGGGGCACTAATACATTTTTACCCCCTGATCCGTTCCCTATTCCTGCCCCTATTTCCCTTAACCCTTCAACACCCACTGCTCTACCTCTTCCAGATCCGACATGGGGAGGGGAGGGTAGTGGAGGGGGATGGTAATGTGTATCCAGTAACTAGATGGAAGGGAATTATTCAAAATGCTATAGTTGAAGGAGAAATGGTTCCCAATATGAGTCCGATGGTTTTCCAGTGATTGTGGGACCAGGAGGATGAGGAGGTCAATGGGTTGCATTAGATTGGAAAATGATAAAAGAAGCCAAAGGTGACATTACAGTACAGTACAGGCGCAGTATAATTTTAAATCGGTTTGAGTCATTTACTCAATCTCTTTTGCAACATCTTTTTACTGCTCAATTGTTGATGCCATATGACACAAAAATGCTCATTAATACTCTGTTAGCTTCTTCTCAATAATTGCAATTTCATCATAAATGGTAAATGCTACGTGAAAATGCAGTGATTCCTAGACAGAGCACCGATGCATTACACGGAGTGCAAGCACAAATGTGACTGGGTGCTTGTCCTTTTGTACGTGCAGATTCGCAGGCATGGTTTTAAACTGAAGTGTTACAACTTTCACAAGAATTGGCATATAAGGCTTTGCAAATTGTTCACGATCCTGCACAAGTAACCCCTTTCCTTTACAAATATTAAACAGGAGTGAGTAGAGACATATTCAAAATTTGTGGATCACTTCTATTCAGTGGTAATATCACATCTGGATTTGTTAAAAAAAAAAAAAAAACGAAAAAAAGAAAAAAAAATAATTTTTTATATGTCAGCATACGACAATACTCATGAAAAAACTAAATGTGCATTGGGACTACTCCCAAAAAGGTGCTACAGCAGCCCAATTGTTAGAAGCTGCTTGAGGTAAAGATGCTTAAGATAAAGCTGCTTAAGAACCATTATTGCAATACAGTTCTCAATATTGATGTATATTGTGGTGCATGGTACACTGGTGCTTCATACAGAGATAAAAAAACTTGGTAATTATACTTGCAGTTTTTGATTTAGGAGATTGTACCATTTCATTTTGTTTCAGGGTGACTTTACCAGATTTTAGTAGCAATATCATTTCATTTTTGAATCTTCTAGTGGTTGTTAGTTTTTCTTATATATTGGTGAGAAGTAAGACAAAAAACACAGTTATGAGAATGAGTATGCCTTTTCGGAGGCTGAAAGTTTCTGTGGAGAGTGAGAGTTGCTCCTGGTATGGAGAGCACCTCCACTCCTGCCCCCGCAGCCTAATAAAATTGTTTAGAGACAGAATTCCAAGCCTATAAACAGCAAAGGCACACACACACACACCCTTTTTTTTTTTTTCTCTGCTGTGGTGTCTGCAGCAGGGCTCATTTTCTGAGCAGCAGCAGTGTGTGCGGGGGGGCGAGAAGCGGCTGCGGAGGCAGGAGTGGGGGTGCTCTCTGTACCAGGAGCAGCTCTCACTCTCCGCAGCAACTTTCAGCCTCCGAAAAGGCATACTCATTCTCATGCCTGTTTTTCTTGTGTTCCCGTGTAGTGTGCCCTAGGTGATCCTCCTTTGGGAGAGGGGTTGGACTGGATGATCTCTAGAGGTCCCTTCCAACCCCTAACATTCTATAATTCTATGATTCTATGGCCTCAGTCCCTGGGACAGTAATGTGGTCCAGCTTTTAGGTTATGTTTTTGAAGACTTGGATGTAGTGTATCTGCATAAATTTATCTGATCATTCAGAGTCAATTCACAACCGAAAACGATTGATTAAGATAACATGAAAAAAATTAACTGTTGCATATGCTGGGTTAAATGAATGGTTAAATCATTTAAGGATATGGGGATAGCTTAGAGATTTTTTCCCACACATTTCTTCTGTGAAATCCCCCAGATCCTCAAGCTCTCCTGCTCACACTCCTACCTCAGGGAACTTGGGCTTCTTGTGGTCAGTGCCTGTTTAGCTTTTGGCTGTTTTGTTTTCATAGTGGTGTGTTGGGGAAACAGTTCAGAAATATCCAGGTTGTGAGCAATCCTGACTTACTTCAATTTAGGCCACATTGGGTTAATGGTTATTGAGGCCTAGTTAGAGGCTTTCTGAGAATGAGCTACTGGGAAAGAGATAACTTAATTGGCAACAGAAGAGGAAAATAATTATGTGAGAAGAATCTTTCCGTGAGAATGGTATGTGTGGTTGGAGTACAAGGCCACCTGCATGATAAGATGATGTAAACAAGGCTCCTCTATATAAAGCGAGTGCAAGTTGCTAATAAACAATTTTCCTGCAATCATATTGATGCGTACATGGAATCCTTAAGCCTCCGCAGATTGTTTTCCCACAAATGGCGCCCGAACAGGGACTAAGGGTGGCCCGGACCAGGGTCTAAGGACGGCCCGGACCAGAGACTCTTATGCTGTTGCTTCCAGGAGCGATAAAGACAGCTGGAATAAGAGGGCGGAGAGGCCAGTCGAAAGGAGATTGCTGCCCCGGCAATCTATGTAGCTGGTGCCCGGCTACGGAATAAACGAGCTCGGAATTGAAGAATCTTGCCCTGATCAGGTGAGCGGCTGGGGAGGAGATGGGGTCTACACTCTGATGTACAACAAGAAGAGACAGTAGTTAAGCTCCTCCAATATATTCTCTCTATGAGAGATTTATTACACGAAGGCAGGACCTTACGTGAATTACTGAAATGGGCACAGGATAGAGACTTGATCCCCTCGATGGGTACTGTTTTTGAGTTACCTACTTGGGAAGCCATAGGTATTGCCCTATGGGATAAAATTAGTGATGGAGATAAGGAGGCACAACGCTTAGCGACACTTTGGAAATTGATTAAAGAAACCTTAAAAGAAATGAAAAGTGAGAGGTCAACAGCAGTCTCAGCTTTGCTGTCTTAACATCTGATCTGCCAGTACTGATGAATGCTTGGGGTATGAACTTGACCTCTAAACAGTTGTTTGAGACACCTAAAATACCCTTATCGGCACCTGAAGGGACTGTACTGATTCAAACTCAGTCAACTGTGCCATTTGACCCTGGGGGTCGGATGAAAAGTAAAAATGGGACCGAGAAGCAAAACCAAAAGCAACCAAAAACACCACCAGAATCATCGGAGGACCCAGAGGGAGAGAAGCCGGAGAACACAGGCGAGGAATCTCGGAATGCAGACTCCCAACCTTGCAACTGCCTGCTGCGGCTCCCGACTGCTCTGCCACCTTTCCACCTCGGAAGCCTGATTTATCTTCTTGACCACAGTTGCCATCAATTAATCCTCTGCTTTACCTGTCAACACCATCAGTGCCTGCTATAGAGCAACAACCAAGGAAGGAACTGGGACTCGGAGACAAGCAACTAAGGAAACTGCTGAAGAAGCTGACAGAACTGGAGACCAAGGATGAGTATACCCCTGAAAAAAACCCTAATTTTTGCTCCAGGGAACATCCCGAACAATGGGGCACTAATCCATTTTTACCCCCTGATCCATTCCCTATTCCTGTCCTATTTCCCTTAACCCTTTAACACCCACTGCTCTACCTCTTCCAGATCCAACATGGGGAGGGGAGGGCAGTGGGGGGGGTGGTAATGTGTATCCAGTAACTAGATGGAAGGGAATTATTCAAATGCTATAGTTGAAGAAGAAATGGTTCCCAATATGAGTCCGATGGTTTTCCAGTGATTGTGGGACCAGGAGGAGGAGGTCAATGGGTTGCATTAGATTGGAAAATGGTAAAAGAAGCCAAAGTTGTCATTGCGCAGTACGGTTTGAAATCGGGTTTGAGTCATTTACTCAATCTCTTTTGCAACATCTTTTTACTGCTCAGTTGTTGATGCCATATGACACAAAAATGCTCATTGATACTCTGTTAACTCCTTCTCAACAATTGCAATTTCATCATAAATGGTAAATGCTGTGTGAAAATGCAGCTGTGATTCCTAGTCAGAACACCAATGCATTACAAGGAGTGCAAGCACAAATGTTACTGGGTGCTTGTCCTTTTGTACGTGCAGATTTGCAGGCATGGTTTCAAACTGAAGTGTTACAACTTTCACAAGAATTGGCATATAAGGCTTTGCAAATTGTTCATGATCCTGCACAAACAACCCCTTTCTTTTACAAATATTAAACAGAGAGAGCAGAGTCATATTCAAAATTTGTGGATCACATATATTCAGTGGTAATGTCACATCTTGATTTGTCAAAGGAGATGAAAAAAAAAAAAAAAAAGAAAAAAAAAAAGAAAGAAAAAATTTTTTTTTTTGTATGTCGGCATATGACAATGCTCATGAAAAACCTAAACATGCATTAGGACTACTCCCCAAAAGGTGCTACAGCAGCCCAATTCTTAGAAGCTGCTTGAGGTAAAGATCCTTAAGATAAAGCTGCTTAAGAACCATCATTGCAATATAGTTATCAATATTGATGTATATTGTGGTGCATGGTACACTGGTGTTTCATACAGAGATAAAAAACTTGGTTGGTAATTATACTTGCAGTTTTGGTTTAGGAAATTGTAACATTTCATTTTGTTTCAGGGTAACTTTACCAGATTTTAGTAGCAATATCATTTCATTTTTGAATCTTCTAGTGGTTGTTAGTTTTTCTTATATATTGGTGAGAAGGAAGACAAAAAAAAACAGTTATGAGAATGAGTATGCCTTTTCGGAGGCTGGAAATTGCTGTGGAGAGCAAGAGTTGCTCCTGGTACGGAGAGCACCTCCACTCCTGCCTCCGCAGCCGCTTCTCGCCCCCCCGCACACACTGCTGCTGCTCAGAAAATGAGCCCTGCTGCAGACACCACAGCAGAGAAAAAAAAATGTGTGTGTGTGTGTGTGCTTTTGCTGTTTATAGGCTTAAAATTTTGTCTCTAAACAATTTTATTTGGCTTTTTGGGCTTCAATTTGGCAACCATGGAGGAAACCAGGACTCCACCGTGCCGTGACCCGGGAGGGGTCTGGGGACGCTTTTGGGGCCCCCCGACTAACTTTTGTCGGATAAGCCTCCTCTACCCCCTTGGTTCTATGCGCCGGTGGACATCTGAACTTCCTCATACTAAAAAGTTATTTAAGCCCTTCCACTGTAGTGTGAAATGTGCTTTTAGTATTGTGTTGTATTGATAACAGGTTTTTGTTAATGTTGTAATTCATGTGATCGTTTATATGTTGATTATGGGATGCGTCGTCTATATGTTGATTGTTGGTTATGCTATTCTGTTGCACTGCTAAGCAGATGAACTTAACTTCTGGTATTTTAACACACATGCTAAAAGATGCTGATAGTGTCAGACATGCAGTTTTACAACATCGTGCTGCCACTGACTTTTTATTGTTAGCTTTTAGGTTATGTTTGTGAAGACTTGGATAGAGTGTATTTGCATAAATTTAGCTGATCATTCAGAGTCAATTCACAACCAAAAACGATTGATTAAGATAACATGAAAAAATTAACTGTTGTATATACTGGGTTAAATGAATGGTTAAATCATTTAAGGATATAGGGATAGCTTAGAGATTTAATTAGACAAGGTTTATCAATTATATTTGTTATTATTGCCCCCTAATGCAAGACTATTAGACTATTTGGTTTGGTTGCTGTGAACTTCCACAGACCTGCAAATAGCCTTGGGACAGCTTAGCGGGGAAATAGCGAATTCTTACCCCTCATATTGCTTGTTACCACTTTTATCTAACATGCAGTAGGAATCATGTAGTTTTTTGTCTGACAGTCCAGTGGACGGCATAATGGTCTTTACGGATGCTGGAAAAAAATCCCGTAAAGCTGTTGTCACCTGGGAGGAGACGCCTGGGCAATGGAAAGAACATTTAATTCAAGGGAAGTCATTTGACTCTTTGCAAACCCTTGAACTCACCACGGTTATTTGGGTTTTTGAAACGTGGAATAATACTGCTGTAAATATAGTCTCTGATTCACTTTATGTAGTAGGGATTGTTTTGAGAATGTATCATGCCATTTTGAAGGAAATTTCAAATAAGCATTTGTATTTCTTATTGCAGAAGTTATTAAGACTCTTAGCAGAAAGAGAACATCCTTATTTTATCACTCATATCCGGAGTCATCTTAGTGACCGAGGTTTGGCTATCTGTAATAACCGAGCTGACCATTTAGTTGCACCAGCGTGGACTGGTCCTTCTGTTGATGTTTTTTCACAGGCTCGACAATCTCATGCATTTTTCCATCAAACTGCTAAAGTGCTAGCAAAGCAATTTCATTTACCTTTGGGGAATGCCCAGGGAATTGTGAAATCTTGTCCTGATTGCCAAAAGGTTGATCTTGGTATTGGGATGGGAGTCAATCCTAAAGGTTTAAAATCCTTGGAACTGTGGCAAATGGATGTCACTCATGTACAACAGTTTGGACGCTTAAAATATGTGCCTGTTTTATAGATACTTCTTCTATGGCCGTTTGGGCCTCTGCTCAGACCGGTGAGGCAACGAAACATGTTATCAGACATCTATATGTATCCTTTGCTGTTCTTGGAGTACCTCAGTCTATTAAGACGGACAATGGCCCCGCTTATTCTTCTGCTCGTTTTCGACAGTTTTGTGGACAATGGGGTATTCGTCACATTACTGGTATTCCTCATAACCCTACGGGTCAAGCAGTAGTGGAACGTTGCCATTCGGTACTAAAGACACTCCTTGAAAGACAAAAAGGGAGGAGGAAGGGAGTCCTCCTCAGGACCGGTTAAGTAAGGCTGTGTATGTCATGAACTATTTACGCCTTACAGGAGAACGTACAGAACCTCCGATACTGACTCACCAAAAAGCTTTAGCAGACTTTGCTTCAGAACCTTCCCACAAAATTTTGGTGGAATTCAAGAATTCCATCACTGGACAATGGGAAGGGCCAGCAGAAGTGAAACTGACTGGTCGAGGTTATATGTGCTTACTTACAGGTACTGGAGTGCGTTGGGTACCGAGCAGATGGGTTCGACCATGGAAACAAATGCCTTTAAATGTGGATCCACAGTGATAATATTTCTGATACAAGTATTTGGTTTGGGAGATTGTATTGATTTCTTTTATTTTAGGCTGATTCCACCAGATTTTAGTAGTAATAGTGTTTTGGGTTTTTAAAGTTTTGATAGGTGTTGTTAAGTTTATCTCATATATTGGTAAGGAGTACGAAAGATTCATGAGAATGTTTTTCAGAGGCTGAGAATTGCTGCGGAGAGAAAGAAAATCTATCCCCCCCCCCCCGTCCTCTTTCCCCCGCGGCTGCTTTTCAACCCCCCTTCGTGTGCCTGGCGGTGCTGCCAGCAAGGCTGCTACAGCTGTAGGTGCTGCCTCTGCCCCCGCAGATACTGTAGCTGTGAGCCCTGCTGGGAGGGGGAGGAAAGGACACCACGTAGCCTCGTTAAAGAGACAAAAAAAAGAAAAGTTTTTCTAATGCCTTCTGCAAGGTATGAAGCAGAAGTGGGAAATATTTTTACATAGTTCTGAGCATCAAATGTCCAGGCCTGAATTTTGGTAGGCAATAACTTGAGGGTTACCTGTTACTCATGAAAGATAGTGATATTTTCTTTTCCTTGAAAGGAGATTTTAGCTATCCATGAAACAGAATTTTTTTTTTTAATGTGTTAAGCCATATAAAAAAAATGAAGACATTTACATATAAAAAAAAAAAAACAAAAAGTAAAAAAAAAATTAACTTCAATTAGGTAGTGTCACTATTCTGCTTTTATGCAAACTCCAGATATTTTAAAACAACTTACTTTGATGGGCACATTGATTATAATTTGATCTATTATTTAAGAGAAGAGTTTAAAAGATGCTCAAAGCTGCACTGCAAAATACTGTATACTATGCAGGGAGTGGTGTGATACAAAGAAATTTCTTCAAGTTTAGTTTGAAACCATTAGAGCACAGGATTCGATAATAAAACTATTTTCATTACAGTTAAAAAAAAAAAAAAAAAAAAAAAAAGAGAGAGAAAAGACAAGGGAAGAGCGTATACCCTTATGAGAAGAAAAAAGAGCGTGACCTCATGAAAGCACTAATGAGTTATCAATAATAACATTTGCGATCAAACTGGTCAATGTAAAAATTAGGCCTAGAATATAAGGGAAAATTTGAAATTTGGGTTTCTTGGTGTTTCATTGGTATCACACATAGCAAGAAGAAAAGCCTTTGGTAAAGAATTGATAAAAGTCATAAAATATACCAGTTAGCTTGTTGGCTTGCAGATTTAATTAGATAAGGCTTATTAGTTATATACATTATTATTGCTCTTATATTACTAGTATGTTATTATTGCTTTTGCATCAGTATGTGTGTTGTTGTTGCTTTTGCATTGTTGGTATGTTATTGCTTTTGCATTACTAGTATGCTGCTTATGACAACGTATCATTAGCATGTTATCTTATGTAACGAAATAAGTCAGAATTGCTCAAAAAACAAAAAGGGGAATATGTTGGGGAAACAGTTCAGAAATATCCAGGTTGTGAGCAATCCTGACTTACTTCAATTTAGGCCACATTGGGTTAATGGTTATTGAGGCCTAGTTAGAGGCTTTCTGAGAATGAGCTACTGGGAAAGAGATAACTTAATTGGCAACAGAAGAGGAAAATAATTATGTGAGAAGAATCTTTCCGTGAGAATGGTATGTGTGGTTGGAGTACAAGGCCACCTGCATGATAAGATGATGTAAACAAGGCTCCTCTATATAAAGCGAGTGCAAGTTGCTAATAAACGATTTTCCTGCAATCATATTGATGCGTACATGGAATCCTTAAGCCTCCGCAGATTGTTTTCCCACAGTGGTGTCCTATGTGGAGATCTTCAGGGCTGTGCTGAGGATCCCCTCTGAGCAGGGACAGCACAAAGCCTTTTCCATGTGCCTCCCTCACCTTACTGTGGTCTCCCTTTTTTTCAGCACAGCCATCTTTGCCTACCTGAAGCCCCTCTCCATCTCCTCCCCATCCCTGGACCTGGTGATGGCGTTTCTGTACTCAGTGGTTCCTCCAGCAGTGAACCCCCTCATCTACAGCATGAGGAACCAAGAGCTCAAGGGCTGGCATCCCCAGCTGCACGTCGGGCCATTCTTTCTAGCCCAAGCTTTTTCCCTCTGTAAAGAAAAGCTCCACCATTCCCAGACCAGCCCTTCTGGAACTTCCAGGACTAGGACTTAGGAGAGGTGTTCCAGACCTCTGATAATTTTCATAGCCCTGCTCTGAACCCACGCCAACCGGTCCCTACCTCTCACAGTTTAACACTGGCCCGACAATTAAATTCAATGACATATGGTCTCTAATAATCCCCCTCCCCTCCTTGATAAAGAAAGGAGAGAGAATAAGGGAGAGAGACTTATGGGTTGGAAACTAAACTAGACAGCTTTAGTGAAACAGTAATGATAAAAAGAAAAAAAAAATACTATATATACACAAATATACAGGAAAATTGATACTTCCCCCCTTTCTTCCAGTTGCTCTCACATCAACACTGAGGCTGCGGGGCAGCCCTGGGAAAGTCCAGGCTGGGCTCCTGGACTCAGCAGCAGTCGGGAACTGGAGGTAGGAACACAGAGATTCAGGCTGGTATGGATCAGGACCAAAGGCAGAAAAACAGAAAATCCTCTCAGGATACTGAAGCAAACAGGAACAGATGAAGAAGGGGAGGAAGGGAAGGGGTTTGACCCTTGTGATCCCTCACATTTATACTGAGTATGACATGTATGGGATGGAATACCCTGTTTGGTCAGTTTTGGTCATTTATCTTGTCTGTTCCTCATTAAAAGTGGATTGTAGGTGTGACCTTCTTTCTCCTTTTCTCTTTCTGGAGCACAAGATGTTCAGAACCGAGCAGCAGCCTTGGCTCTGCAGATCATACTCCAGCAGTAACTACAAACATGGAGTTTTATCAGTCCTAGAAGCAGACATTGACTGAGAAACTTGCTGGTTTTTTCTTTTTGATTGTATGAATGAAAGAAGGTTTTTCATGTATTCTAATGGTTTCAAAGTAAACTTGAAGAAATTTCTTTGTATCACACCACTCCCTGCATAGTATACAATATTTTGCAGTGCAGCTTTGAGCATCTTTTAAACACTTCTCTTAAATAATGGATCAAATTATAATCAATGTGCCCATCAAAGTAAGTTTTTTTTTTTTTTTTTTTTTAAATAACTGGAATTTGCATAAAAACAGAGTAGTGACAATACCTAATTGAAGTTAATTATTTTTTTTATACGTAAATGTCTTCATCTTTTTATATGGCTTAACACATTAAACAGATTCTATTTCATGGATAGCAAAAATCGCCTTTCAAAGAAAAGAAAATATCACTATCCTTCATGAGTAGCAGGTAACCCTCAAGCTACTGCCTACCAAAATTCAGGCCTGGACATTTGATGCCCAGAACTATGTAAAAATATTTCCCACTTCTAAAGGCATTGGAGAAACTTTTATTTTTTGTCTCTTTAATGAGGCTATGTGGTGTCCTTTCCTCCCCCTCCCAGCAGGGCTCACAGCTACGGTATCTGCGGGGACAGAGGCAGCACCTGCAGCTGTAGCAAGCTTGCTGGCAGCAATCGCCAGGCACACGAAGGGGGGTTGAAAAGCAGCCGCGGGGGAATGAGTCGGGGGGGGGGAAAGTTTCTTTCTCTCCGCAGCATTTCTCGGCCACTGAAAAACATTCTCATGAATCTATCATACTCCTTACCAATATATGAGAAAAATATAACACCTACCAAAAACTTTAAAAACCAAAACACCATTACTACTAAAATCTGGTGGAATCAGCCTAAAATAAATCAGTACAATCTCCCAAACCAAATACTTGTATCAGAAATATTATCACTGTGAATCCGCATTTAAAGACATTTGTTTCCACAGTCGAACCCATCTGCTCGGTACCCAATGCACTCCAGTACCTGTAAGTAAGCACATATAACCTCGACCAGTCAGTTTCACCTCTGCCGGCCCTTCCCATTGTCCAGTGATGGAATTCTTGAATTCCACCAAAATTTTGTGGGAAGGTTCTGAAGCAAAGTCTGCTAAAGCTTTTTGGTGAATCAGTATCGGAGGTTCTGTACGTTCTCCTGTAAGACATAAATAGTTCATGACGTACAGCCTTAACTGGTCCTGAGGAGGACTCCCTTCCTCCCCCCGTTTTTGTCTTTCAAGGAGTGTCTTTAGTACCGAATGGCAACGTTCCACTACTGCTTGACCCGTAGGGTTATGAGGAATACCAGTAACATGTCGAATACCCCATTGTCCACAAAACTGCCGAAAACAAGCAGAAGAATAAGCGGGGCCATTGTCCGTCTTAATAGACTGAGGTACTCCAAGAACAGCAAAGGATACATATAGATGTCTGATAACATGTTTCGTTGCCTCACCAGTCTGAGCAGAGGCCCAAACGGCCATAGAAAAAGTATCTATAACAACATGCACATATTTTAAGCGTCCAAACTGTTGTACATGAGTGACATCCATTTGCCACAGTTCCAAGGATTTTAAACCTTTAGGATTGACTCCCATCCCAATACCAAGATCAACCTTTTGGCAATCAGGACAAGATTTCACAATTCCCTGGGCATTCCCCAAAGGTAAATGAAATTGCTTTGCTAGCACTTTAGCAGATTGATGAAAAAATGCATGATATTGTCATTCTTGTGAAAAAACATCAACAGAAGGACCAGTCCACGCTGGTGCAACTAAATGGTCAGCTCGGTTATTACAGATAGCCAAACCTCGGTCACTAAGATGACTCCGGATATGAGTGATAAAATAAGGATGTGCTCTTTCTGCTAAGAGCCTCAATAACTTCTGCAATAAGAAATACAAATGCTTATTCGGAATTTCCTTCAAAATGGCATGATACATTCTCAAAACAATACCTACTACATCAAGTGAATCAGAGGCTATATTTACAGCAGTATTATTCCATGTTTCAAAAACCCAAATAACTGCGATAAGTTCAAGGGTTTGCAAAGAGTCAAATGACTTCCCTTGAATTAAATGTTCTTGCCATTGCCCAGGCGTCTCCTCCCAGGTAACAACAGCTTTACGGGATTTTTTTCCAGCATCCGTAAAGACCATTATGCCGTCCACTGGACTGTCAGACAAAAAAGAACTACATGATTCCTACTGCATGTTAGATAAAGGTGGTAACAAGCAATATGAGGGGTAAGAATTCGCTATTTCCCCACTAAGCTATGCCAAGGCTATTTGCAGGTCTGTGGAAGTTCGCAGTAGCCAAACCAAATAGTCTTGCATTAGGGGACAAAACGATCTGTCCTTCTCGGGTCCACTCCAGCGATGTCTTGACATCGCGCTCTGTCCATTTTTTATTTTTTTTTTTCTTTTTCTTTTTTCCTTTTTTTTTTTTTTTAATCTTTTTTTTTCTTTTTTTTTTTTTCAAAACCAATAATAACAAATATAATTGATAAACCTTGTCTAATTAAATATCTAAGCTATCCCTATATGCTTAAATGATTTAACCATTCATTTAACCCAGTATATGTAGCAGTTAATTTTTTCACGTTACCTTAATCAATCATCAATCGTTTTTGGTTGTGAATTGACTCTGAACGATCAGCTAAATTTATGCAAATACACTCTATCCAAGTCTTCACAAACATAACCTAAAAGCTAACAATAAAAAGTCAGTGGCAGCACGACTTTGTAAAACTGCATGTCTGACACTATCAACATCTTTTAGCATATGTGTAAAAGTATCAGAAGTTCATCTGCTTAGCAGTGCAACAAAATAGCACAATCAACAATCAACATATAGACGAGGCATCCCATAATCAACATATAACCGATCACATGAATTACAACATTAACAAAAACCTGTTATCAATACAACACAATACTAAAAGAACATTTCACACTGCGGTGGAAGGACTTAAATAACTTTTTAGTCTGAGGAAGTTCAGATGTCCACTGGCGCATAGAACCAAGGGGGTAGAGGAGGCTTATCCGACAAAAGTTAGTCGGGGGGCTCCAAAAGCGTCCCCACACCCCTCCCGGGTCACGGCACGGTGGAGTCCTGGTTTCCTCCATGGTTGCCAAATTGAAGCCCAAAAAGGCCTAATAAAATTGTTTAGAGACAGAATTCCAAGCCTATAAACAGCAAAGGCACACACACACACACCCTTTTTTTTTTTTCTGCTGTGGTGTCTGCAGCAGGGCTCATTTTCTGAGCAGCAGCAGTGTGTGCGGGGGGGCGAGAAGCGCTGCGGGGGCAGGAGTGGAGGTGCTCTCCATACCAGGAGCAACTCTCACTCTCCACAGAAACTTTCAGCCTCCGAAAAGGCATACTCATTCTCATAACTGTGTTTTTTGTCTTACTTCTCACCAATATATAAGAAAAACTAACAACCACTAGAAGATTCAAAAATGAAATGATATTGCTACTAAAATCTGGTGAAGTCACCCTGAAACAAAATGAAATGTTACAATCTCCTAAATCAAAAACTGCAAGTATAATTACCAAGTTTTTTTATCTCTGTATGAAGCACCAGTGTACCATGCACCACAATATACATCAATATTGAGAACTGTATTGCAATAATGGTTCTTAGGCAGCTTTATCTTAAGCATCTTTACCTCAAGCAGCTTCTAACAATTGGGCTGCTGTAGCACCTTTTTGGGAGTAGTCCCAATGCACATTTAGTTTTTTCATGAGTATTGTCGTATGCTGACATATAAAAAATTATTTTTTTTTCTTTTTTTCGTTTTTTTTTTTTTTTTAACAAATCCAGATGTGATATTACCACTGAATAGAAGTGATCCACAAATTTTGAATATGTCTCTACTCACTCCTGTTTAATATTTGTAAAGGAAAGGGGTTACTTGTGCAGGATCGTGAACAATTTGCAAAGCCTTATATGCCAATTCTTGTGAAAGTTGTAACACTTCAGTTTAAAACCATGCCTGCGAATCTGCACGTACAAAAGGACAAGCACCCAGTCACATTTGTGCTTGCACTCCGTGTAATGCATCGGTGCTCTGTCTAGGAATCACTGCATTTTCACGTAGCATTTACCATTTATGATGAAATTGCAATTATTGAGAAGAAGCTAACAGAGTATTAATGAGCATTTTTGTGTCATATGGCATCAACAATTGAGCAGTAAAAAGATGTTGCAAAAGAGATTGAGTAAATGACTCAAACCGATTTAAAATTATACTGCGCCTGTACTGTACTGTAATGTCACCTTTGGCTTCTTTTATCATTTTCCAATCTAATGCAACCCATTGACCTCCTCATCCTCCTGGTCCCACAATCACTGGAAAACCATCGGACTCATATTGGGAACCATTTCTCCTTCAACTATAGCATTTTGAATAATTCCCTTCCATCTAGTTACTGGATACACATTACCATCCCCCTCCACTACCCTCCCCTCCCCATGTCGGATCTGGAAGAGGTAGAGCAGTGGGTGTTGAAGGGTTAAGGGAAATAGGAGCAGGAATAGGGAACGGATCAGGGGGTAAAAATGGATTAGTGCCCCATTGTTCGGGATGTTCCCTGGAGCAAAAATTAGGGTTTTTTTCAGGGGTATACTCATCCTTGGTCTCCAGTTCTGTAAGTTTCTTCCGCAGTTCCCTTAGTTGCTTGTCTCCGAGTCCCAGTTCTTTCCTTGGTTGTTGCTCTATAGCAGGCACTGATGGTATTGACAGGTGAAGCAGAGGATTAATTGATGGCAACTGTGGTCAAGAAGATAAATCAAGCTTCCGAGGTGGAAAGGTGGCAGAGCAGTCGGGAGCCGCGGCAGGCGGGCGCGAGGTGAGGAGTCTGCATTCCAAGATTCCTCGCCCGTGTTCTCCGGCTTCTCTCCCTCTGGGAACTCCGATGATTCTGGTGGTGTTTTCGGTCGCTTTTGGTTTTGCTTCTCCGTCCCATTTTTGCTTTTCATCCGACCCTCAGGGTCAAATGGCACAGCTGGCTGAGCTTGAATCAGTACAGTCCCTTCAGGTGCTGGTAAGGGTATTTTAGGTGTCTCAAATAACTGTTTAGAGGTCAAGTTCATATTTTGAGCATTCATCGGTACTGGTAGATCAGGCGTTAAGACAGCAAATGCTGAGGCTGTTGCTGTCCTCTCACTTTTCATTTCTTTTAAGGTTTCTCTAATCAATTTCCAAAGTGTCACTAAGCGTTGTGCCTCCTTATCTCCATCGCTAATTTTATCCCATAGGGCAATACCTATGGCTTCCCAAGTAGGTAACTCAAAAACAGTACCCATCGAGGGGATCAAGTCTCTATCTCGTGCCCATTTCCATAATTCACGTAAGGTCCTGCCTTCGTGTAATAAATCTCTCTTAGAGAGAATATATTGGAGGAGCTTAACTACTGCCTCTTCTTGTTGTACATCAGAGTGTAGACCCCATCTCCTCCCCAGCCGCTCACCTGATCAGGGCAAGATTCTTCAATTCCGAGCTCGTTTATTCCGTAGCCGGGCACCAGCTACATAGACTGCCGGGGCAGCAATCTCCTTTCGGCTGGCTTCTCCGCTCCTCTCTCATTCCAGCTGTCTTCATCGCTCCTGGAAGCAACAGCATGAGAGTCCCTGGTCCGGGCCACCCTGGGTCCCTGTTTGGGCGCCATTTGTGGGAAAACAGTCTGCGGAGGCTTAAGGATTCCACGTGCACATCAATATGATTGTATGAAATCCTTTATTAACAACTTGCACTCACTTTATATAGAGAAGCCTTGTTTACACCATCTTTTCATGCAGGTGGCTTTGTATTCCAATTACACATACCATTCTCACGGAAAGATTCTTCTCACATAATTATTTTCCTCTTCTGTTGCCAATTAAGTTATCTCTTTCCCAGTAGCTCATTCTCAGAAAGCTTCTAACTAGGCCTCAATAACCATTAACCCAATGTGGCCTAAATTGAAGTAAGTCAGGATTGCTCACAACCTGTATATTTCTGAACTGTTTCCCCAACAGTCTATTTCCTCTTTATAGGGATATTTCCTATGTGTATGAAATGTGTAACCTATGTGTATCTCCTAGGTGTATGAAACACCACTGTGCCATGTACCACACTGTTGAAGACCATATCACAACTATGGTTCCTAAGGAGCTCTTATTAAGAATGAACCATAGAGCAACACTAATCCCTTCTAAAAAGCCACAGATCACATACTCTGAGTACCAAAGGTACAGCATGATTGGTTTGATTTCCAACCCTGTGAAATTTCCAAAGAAATAGTTCCTGTTCATCGGATCCATCTGGGTATCCTCCCACTGAAGTAGAAATTCAAACTTTTCATATAAATGAGTTGAAATGTGAACTCAGCTTGAGCTAATAAGCTTAAGCCCCACGTGGGTCGCCAATAAATCTGTCAGGGTTAAACACTGGGCCTGTAATTAACCGAATGACAGAAGCTCTCTATTAATGCCCCTCCCATCCCTGATAAAGAAAGGAGAGAGAATAAGGGAGAGAGACTGATCGGTTGGAAACTAAACTACACAGCTTTAATGAAACATTATTGATTAAAAGGAAAAATTACTAAATATATACAAATACATAGAAAAATGGTACCATGATTTTCCCCCCTCACCCCCACAAGTGTCACGTCACCACCAAGGCTTCAGGGCAGCCCTTGGAAAGTCCAGGCTGGACTCCTGGGGTCAGCAGGCCTGGTTTAATCCCAGATCCGTTGTAGTTGTGATGGTGGGGTGATCATTGCCATCTTGAGTACCTCCCTCCTTGTCCTTCAGTTTAAAGCCTTTTAAAAACATTTTAAAGAAGGAGCTGCAGGTATGGACAGTGTAGGACAGCCTGCAGGAGAGGTGGCCATGGGCTCTGGAAGGCTGAAAGGCCCAACAGGCCCAACGGCTTTGTCACCTCAGACCTGGCAGCTGCCTCCACCACCAAGGTCTGACAGGAGTAATTTTGTCCTGAGGCTCTGGACTTTCTTTCCCCTTCTGGGGGAGGTCAGAATGTGTCACATTTTTTTTTTGATTACTCATTTTCATACTTCTCTGTCCCCAGGAAGAGTCCCGACTCAAAAGTGAGGGATGGGCTCTGCCTTATAGAATCATAGAATCATAGAGGGTTAGAAGGGACCTCGAAAGATCATCTAGTCCAACCCCCCCTGCCAGAGCAGGGCCACCTAGAGTACATCGTGCAGGAACGTGTCCAAGCGGGCTTTGAATGTCTCCAGTGAAGGAGACTCCACGACCCCCCTGGGCAGCCTGTTCCAGGGCTCTGTCACCCTTACAGTAAAAAAATTTTTCCGGATATTCAACTTGAACCTCCTGTGCTCCAACTTACACCCATTACCCCTTGTCCTATCACTGGTCATCACTGAGAAAAGCCTAACTCCATCTCCCTGACACTCACTCCTTACATATTTGAAAACATTGATGAGGTCACCCCTCAGTCTCCTTTTCTCCAAACTAAAGAGATCCAGCTCCCTCAGCCTTTCCTCATAAGGGAGATGTTCCACTCCCTTAATCATCTTCGTAGCTCTGCGCTGGACTCTTTCAAGCACTTCCCTGTCCTTCTTGAACTGAGGGGCCCAGAACTGGACACAACACTCCAGGTGCGGCCTCACCAATGCAGAATAGAGGGGGAGGAGAACCTCTCTTGACCTACTAACCACCCCCTTTCTAATGCACCCCAGGATGCCATTGGCCTCTTGGCCACAAGGGCACATTGCTGGCTCATGGTCATCCTCTTGTCTACCAGGACCCCCAGGTCTCTTTCACCTACACTGCTCTCCAGCAGGTCAGCCCCCAACCTATACTGGGCCATCGTGTTGTTCTTCCCCAGATGCAAAACTCTACACTTCCCCTTGTTGAACTTCATCATGTTTCTCTCTGCCCAACTCTCTAGCCTGTCTAAGTCTCTCTGAATGGCAGCACGGCCTTCCGGTGTGTCAGCCACTCCTCCCAGCTTAGTGTCATCAACAAACTTGCTGAGGGTACACTCTATACCCTCATCCAAGTCGTTGATGAAGATATTGAACAACACCGGTCCCAGTACTGACCCCTGAGGGACTCCAATAGTCACACACCTCCAACCAGATTCTGCCCCATTGACTACAACTCTCTGACTCCTTCCTTTCAACCAGTTCCTGATCCACCTCACTACCTGATCACCAAACCCATACTTGGTCAACTTATCTACAAGGATGCTGTGAGAGACGGTGTCAAATGATTTACTGAAATCAAGATAAACCACATCTACCGCTCTTCCATCATCTATCCACCTAGTAATTTCCTCATAGAAGGCTATGAGGTTAGTCAAACATGATTTACCCTTGATAAAACCATGCTGACTGCTCTTGATGACCCCCATGTCCTTGATATGCCTGGAGATAGTGACAAGAACAAGTTGTTCCATCACCTTTCCAGGGATGGAGGTGAGGCTGACCGGTCTATAGTTACCCGGGTCCTCCTTCTTGCCCTTCTTGTAGACTGGAGTGACATTTGCTATTCTCCAGTCCTCAGGCACCTCTCCTGTTACCCATGACTTACTGAAGATGATGGAGAGTGGCCTAGCAATGACCTCTGCCAGCTCCCTCAGCACCCTTGGATGCATTCCATCTGGACCCATCGACTTATGGATGTCCAGATTACTCAGCTGATCCCTAACCCAATCCTCATCTACTACGTCAAATTCCTTATCTATCTTGACTACTTCTGGGGCTAAATGAATCTGGGGCTCATGTGGAAACCCTGCAGGAGTAAAGACAGAGGCAAAGAAGGTGTTCAGCACCTCTGCCTTCTTTATATCCTCTGTCACCAGGGCTCCCATCTCATCCCTTAGTGGGCCAATATTGCCTCTAGCGTTAGTTTTGCTAGCTATGTATTTGAAAAAGCCCTTTCTATTATCCTTAACCTGACTTGCAAGGTTAAGTTCCAAGGAGGCCTTAGCTTTCCTAATTGCCTCCCTACATCCTCTGACGACAGTCCTGTATTCCTCCCAAGTGACTAGCCCCCCCTTCCATGATCTGTAGATTTTCCTTTTCCACTTAAGTTTTCCCAGCAGTTCCTTTTTTAACCATGCTGGCCTCCTAGCTCCCTTACTAGATTTCCTAACCATAGGGATGCTCTGATCCTGTGCTTGCAAATAGTGGTCCTTGAATATTGACCAGCTATCTTGAGCCCCTTTATCTTCTAACACCCTGTCCCATGGCATTTCTCTTAACAGTTGATTGAGGAGGCCAAAGTTTGCCCTGTGGAAGTCCAGGGTTTTGGTCCTACTGGGTATTCTGTTCCTTTCACACAGGATCCTGAACTCTACCATCTCATGATCACTGCAGCCAAGGCTGCCATTGACCACCACTTCTTCGACAAGGCCCTCCTTGTTGGTTAGTATAAGATCCAGCAACGCTCCTCTTCTAGTCGGCTTGTCCACCATCTGCATTAAGAAGTTATCATCAATGCACTGGAGGAACCTCCTAGACTGTGAAAGGCTGGCTGTGTGAGTCAACCAGCAGATATCAGGGTAGTTAAAATCCCCCATGAGGACTAGGGACTGAAGTTGTGAGGCTGCTTTCAGCTGCCTGTAGAAGGCCTCATCAACCTCTTCGCCTTGATCAGGAGGTCTGTAGTAGACCCCCACAACTGTGTCACCCACACCAGCCTGCCCCTTAATTCTTACCCACAGACTTTCAACTTGCCCCTCATCAGCCCCTGCACAAAACTCAACACATTCTAGTTGCTCTCTCACATAAAGAGCAACTCCACCACCTCGCTTCCCTGCCCTATCTTTCCGAAAAAGTACATAATCATCCATGGCCACATTCCAGTCATGTGACCTATCCCACCATGTCTCTGTTATCGCTACCAGATCATAACCCTTAGCCCGTACACTGACCTCTAACTCTTCTTGCTTATTCCCCATGCTGCGTGCATTAGCATACAGACATTTCAGGAAACAAACAGAGCACACTGGTGGGACTAAATCCTTCCTAGACCAACTGCCTTTGGGCCCTGGTTTGTTCTTCTTGTGTTTGTCCCTAACAGACCCAGTTTTCTCCCCTTAGAATCATAGAATCATAGAATTGTCCGGGTTGGAAGGGACCTCAGAGATCATCTAGTCCAACCCTTGAACCACCATTGCGGTTGCTAGACTATGGCACTGAGTGCCACATCCAGTCTCTTTTTAAATATCTCCAGGGAAGGAGAATCCACTACTTCAGTGGGCAGTCCATTCCAATGCTTGATCACTCTTTCCGTAAAGAAATTCTTTCTAATATCCAACCTAAACTTCCCCTGGCACAACTTAAGACCATGCCCTCTTGTCTTGTTGAAGGGCGTCTGTGAAAAGAGTCCAGTTCCCACCTCACTACAGCCTCCTTTCAGGTAGTTGTAGACAGCAATGAGGTCTCCCCTGAGCCTCCTCTTCTTCAGGCTGAACAGCCCCAGCTCTCTCAGCCTCTCCTCATAGGGCCTGTGGTCGAGTCCCTTCACCAGCCTGGTTGCCCTCCTTTGGACCTGTTCCAGGACCTCTACATCCTTCTTAAACTGAGGGGCCCAGAACTGGACACAGTATTCGAGGTGTGGCCTAACCAGCGCTGAGTACAGGGGAAGAATCACCTCCCTGGACCTGCTGGTGACGCTGTTTTTGATACAGGCCAGGATGCCATTGGCCTTCTTGGCCACCTTCCCCCTTCACATCTAGTTTAAAGCTCTCTCAATGAGCCCTGCTAAGTCCTGCCCCAAAAACCTCTTCCCCCTCTGGGACAGGTGCATCCCACCTGTCACCACCAGGCCAGGTGTCTCATATAGCATCCCATGATCAAAAAATCCAAAACCCTGTCTTTGGCACCAGTCTCTTAGCCACTCATTGACCTGTAGACTCTTCCTATATACCTCCCCACCCATTCTTACAGGAGGGATGGAGGCAAACACTACTTGTGCTCCAGACCCCCTAACTAGCCGTCCCAGGGCCCTGAAGTCACTCTTCATTGCCCTTACATTTCTTGTGATAATTTCATCACTGCCAATCTGAAAAATCAGCAGTGGATAGTAATCAGAGGGACCTACAAGATTAGGGAGTTTCCTTTTAACATCTCTAATCCGAGCCCCAGGGAGGCAGCAGACCTCCCTGTGGGATGGGTCCGGTCGACAGATGGGCCCTTCTGTCCCCCTCAGAAGGGAGTCACCCACCACAACTACTCTCCTTTCCTTCTTGATTGAAGAAGTCCTAAGGACACGGGGTGACTGACGAGTCCTAGGTGGTTCACTAGGTGAGTCTACCTCTGTAACTACATTTTCATGTCCCTGAATTTCCAAGGCCTCATACCTATTCTTCAAGGGCAATTGGGAGGGAGGAGGGGGTCGGGAGGATTTTTTCTTGCCCTTCCGAGGCCGGACCTCCTTCCATTCATTCACGTCTCTTAAGGCCTCTCCTTCTGTCTGGTGGCAGGAGGGGTGGGGATCCATCATCTCCTCAACCTCTCCCGTCTGCCCCTGCCTCAGGGTGTGATTCCACCAGTCTATTTCCCTCTCACATTCTCTAATAGTTCTCAGTCTCTCAACCTCTTCTGTCAGTTTAACCACCTGCCTGAGGAGATCATTTACTTGCTCACAACGCACACATTCAGTGTCACCGGTTCCATTTGATACCAGTGCCAGGCACAGGCATTCACTGCAGCTAGAGACTTGCACTGCTGCATGCCTGCTTGGGAGCTCCGTCTGAGTCCCCACATTCTTTTTCACTGTGGTTTTTGTCTGCGTTGTGACCATGATGTATCTACCTACTAGTTGCTCCCTGTCTAGCCACGTGCCTGCCCTCTGGAAGCTAGCTGCCGCTCTCTGCTCTCTGCTCCGCGCTGCCACGTGCTTACTCCTGCTTTCTTTGCCTGCGCGAACTGCCTCGCAAACTGCCGCGTCCCTTCCTGTTTGCCTGCTCCTGTTCGCCGCGCTCCGGGTCGCTGGCACTCCCGGAAACCTCTTAAATACCTTCTCTCCGGTGTGTTGGCCGCGCCCTTCACAGCCCTTAACAGCTGATTGGCCTCACCAAAGACCCTCCAGCTGAAAGTTGGGCAGCAGCAGCAGCAGGCTCCCAGCAGCCTTTTGAAGCTCTCTAGCTGACTCAGGCTCTTAAATACCTTCTCTCCGGTGTGTTGGCCGTGCCCTTCACAGCCCTTAACAGCTGATTGGCCTCACCAAAGACCCTCCAGCTGAAAGTTGGGCGGCGGCGGCGGCAGCAGCAGCAGCAGCAGGCTCCCAGCAGCCTTATGAAGCTCTCTAGCTGACTCAGGCTCTTAAATACCTTCTCTCCGGTGTGTTGGCCGCGCCCTTCACAGCCCTTAACAGCTGATTGGCCTCACCAAAGACCCTCCAGCTCAAAGTTGGGCAGCAGCAGCAGCAGCAGGCTCCCAGCAGCCTTATGAAGCTCTCTAGCTGACTCAGGCTCTTAAATACCTTCTCTCCGGTGTGTTGGCCGCGCCCTTCACAGCCCTTAACAGCTGATTGGCCTCACCAAAGACCCTCCAGCTCAAAGTTGGGCAGCAGCAGCAGCAGGCTCCCAGCAGCCTTATGAAGCTCTCTAGCTGACTCAGGCTCTTAAATACCTTCTCTCCGGTGTGTTGGCCGCGCCCTTCACAGCCCTTAACAGCTGATTGGCCTCACCAAAGACCCTCCAGCTGAAAGTTGGGCAGCAGCAGCAGCAGCAGCAGGCTCCCAGCAGCCTTCCCATTGACTATAGTTCAGAGTTTGTCCTCAATGCTTCATTACTAAACAAATAACGAAAATCCCTTGGATTCAGAGCCACCTTTACAGATCCTTTGCCTCCCAGCAATCATGGCCTCCCGTGATCTGCTCTAACAAGGCCATGGGGAGGTTCTGGAAGCAATGGCCCTAAGTGAGGCCAATCAATGCTTCAAGGTACTTTCAGGTTCCATTCTGACTTCTGGAGCACTTTGTTCATTCATCTCTCAGCACCTGAGGATCATGGACTCAGCACCAAACACACCCTGGGGCTCATTGAAATACAGAGAGCAATAAAGGGTCATGGCTCTCCATGGGATATTCTTCACATCATCAAGATTTGTACAGCTAACTGGAGAGGTTTTCACACTGTAGTAAAGGAGGAAAATTTGATACTGTGCTTAATGAAAACTGTTTGTAGCACTTTTGGGTTTTCGATTTATGTTATTTTTAAAATTATATTTTAAAAGATCATCTCATAATTTTCAGTTTAGAGAAGAGGTGACACAAGTTCCCTGAGGGCTGACACTGTGTGGGCAACTTTACTTCTCACCTCCCCAGCCCCACCATTTCTGTCATGTCCCACCTGGGACTTCCATCCCTGGTCCTTGCATCAGACTTCTCCTCTCCTCTCTGCAGCTGGAAGTTACAGCTCCACTGCACCACCTCCCACCTGCTCTCTTTAGAGAACTGACTGCACACGGGCACAGCAGGAGTTTTCCTTTGCGCAAGCCAAGAAAAGTCAAACAGAGAAAGTGAAGATGAATCTGAGGAGAAATGGCTTAGAGAGACAGATGGGAAAAGAGAGCTGTGATCATCATGACAGAGGTGGCTAAAGAGAGAATCAGGCTGCTGAAAGACAGGCGAGCTTTGAACAACCTGCTGCTCAAAGCAGCAGCCCAGGGGAGAGGCATCTGAATAAACAAAGAGCAGGAGAAGGGGACAATTGGAGAGGAATGGGAATGGCCTTTGTCTGCACAGTCTGTGTCTGGAAAGGTGACTTTAGAAATGGTCCCTGTATCACCACCACCAGGCAGAAGTTTCTGTTGAGGCTCTGCAGTTGGTTTCGTCCTTGACCCTTCTTGGGGTAGTAGGGAGGCGTTGTTCATTTTTCCTACAGTTTTTATTGCTCATCTTCACACCCCACTGCCCCCAGGAAAAGTCCTGACCCGCAAGTGAGGGATGGAATCTGATTTCCCATTGCCTGGGGTTCAGAGTTTGTCCTGACTGATCCACAAAATACATAAATAAATAAATACATAAACAAATAAATAAATATCTGTGGCTTCAGAACCACCTTTACAGAATCTTTTCCTCCCTGCAATTATGGCCTCCAGTGACCTTCTCTAACAAGTATCTGTGGAGGCTTTGTCAGTAATGGGACCCAATGGGGCCAATGAATACTTTAAGATAATTTGGGTGTTGCGAGACGAACCTCTCTGTAGGGATCGATGCCTCAAGGTCTAACTAGGTGTAGCAGTTTAGACTTGTGAGTTGTGCTCTAAGTCTATCACTCATGTAGTGGAACTAGCAAGATCAGACCGTGGCTCAAAGAGCTACCAGCCTCTCTCGTGACTAGCCCAAGAGTGAGCTAGTCTGTGGGTGTGAGCCTCACCTTTTATTGGCCCCCTGGTCTTGCACATGCTCAATAGGGGGCCTGCCCTAACTGGGCACAGGTGGATTTGATACCAGCTCACACCCACTTCTCGGTAATCAGG